>BTPG01000005.1:136866248-136891248 GCA_036245525.1 Semisulcospira habei | reverse complement strand
TCATCCTGGACCCGCTTAAATTCTTCGTCATCAATAAAATTATCATTTAATGCCTTACTGATAATAAGTTTCATACTGCTCAGCTTTGCACCAGCCAGCGTACTCAATGCTTCATGTTTCTGTAATTTTGTGTGAAACCTCTTGTTTAGGGCTTCCAAACCAAAGCAAGCCAGGCATGTAGCAACGCTAACACCCTCAATTGCTATTCCAGCCAAACTCCCAATTCCTGTGGCGAACAGAGCTATACCTCCTACAGATAATCCGGCTGAAACTGCACCAATAGCCATAGAAGTGTTTTGAACAGAATTAAATACTGACTTATACCTCCTTTTACACCGTGAGTACCTAGCCTCTTCACTTTCCAAATATTTCAAAGCTTCTGTAATATTTATTAATCTGAATGCATCTGCTGGTAATGTTTTATCTGAAGCAATTGGCACAGCTGTCACCTGTGGATCAGGTGCAAGCGTTGTTTTAGTCATCACATTTGTTTCAGTCGGCTCAAGCGTCGGTAGTTGTGGATAGAAGTTTACCATTTTTTTTATTGACAAATATTTTTTTTATTTAATCAGCAATTACATTTTGTAACTCTTCAAAAGAATACAATTTGCTGGCATAATAAAATGAAACAAGATCAATGTGTTCTAGTTTTATGAAATTTAGAAAAACAAAAGTTGTTTTGTCAACCGATATCTTGACATCTGGTTCACTGCTCGACACCTCAAAATTATCTACATTTTTTCTAATGGCAATAAAGACCTTTGTTGATTCTGATACTGTTTCATTCCATGTAAGTTTAATTCCCTGTGCAATATCTGCCTCTTTTGCAGTAGTTACAGATCTCATGATAATTTCAAATACTATTGTCGCTTCTCTTGCGATGGTAAAGTTTGCTGGTGTAAACACGACCCTTGCATCAGACCTACCCTTCCTGTGCGTAAGAAGATATCTCCGTTTCTTATAATTTTCAACTTTCAGTTTTTCTCTGCTATTGTTGTCTGAAGAAAAACTTGGAACAAGGCTTACAATCAGCGGCCCAGAGTTAACAACCTTCCTAAACACTAAGGCGCCTTCGTCATCAGTGTATACAAAAGGACTAATAAATTTAATCTTTATGTCCCAGTCAATTGTTGGCGGTGGTGCAGGTACAGGTGAAACAACCCATTTATTACCCACATGTATTAAGTTGCAGGGCACATTATTTACAAGATTAGGCGCAACAGGCACAGTAACATCACGCAGCTGACCAAGTTTAGGTATAGGTCTCTCTGTTCCATCCTTCATGTCATCAATTACTTTTCTCTTGTACATGCCAGTTGAATTAAGTTCAAAACCATACACCTCCCCTACTTCTCCTTCCTTCTCAAAATCCTGTACATCAGCCAAATCTTTCAACTCTGTTACCGGACATGCAACTGGTATGATTCTAGGCTTTGGACCAAGACCACTCATTTTTATAAACAAAAATAAAATTATTTAACTTCTAACACTACACTAAAATCTTATTCTATACCTGCGTATTTCTCTGTGGGCTGGTGGTTGGGTGCCTGATAGGCGGGGGCAGGGGATGTAACTGTTTGTCCAGCGCTGTGATTCCCCTTGGTTTGAGTACATTTCTTCCAGCGCTAGCCTCACCTATTATGGTTTGTGAGTACTTGTATCTATAACTCGAGGCAAATTTGTATCGTTACATTGTTGTGTAATGTTCTGTGCATCTACTGTGGGAAATCAGGGTATTTACCCAACCACATATAGTAGCGCACCTTCATGTTTGTGTATGTATGTCTCTCCTGCCTACTTCCTAAGTTCCGGAGAAAGACATGGGTTATATAAGAGACCTGATCCATTCTTATTAGAGGATGGAAATGATCGTCTTATTCTATACCTGCGTATTTCTCTGTGGGCTGGCAGTTGGGTGCCTGATAGGCGGGGGCAGGGGATGTAACTGTTTGTCTGTCCAGCGCTGTGATTCCCCTTGGTTTGAGTACATTTCTTCCAGCGCTAGCCTCACCTATTATGGTTTGTGAGCACTTGTATCTATAACTCGAGGCAAATTTGTATCGTTACATTGTTGTGTAATGTTCTGTGCATCTACTGTGGGAAATCAGGGTATTTACCCAACCACATATAGTAGCGCACCTTCATGTTTGTGTATGTATGTCTCTCCTGCCTACTTCCTAAGTTCCGGAGAAAGACATGGGTTATATAAGAGACCTGATCCATTCTTATTAGAGGATGGAAATGATCATCTTATTCTATACCTGCGTATTTCTCTGTGGGCTGGCGGTTGGGTGCCTGATAGGCGGGGGCAGGGGATGTAACTGTTTGTCTGTCCAGCGCTGTGATTCCCCTTGGCTTGAGTACATTTCTTCCAGCGCTAGCCTCACCTATTATGGTTTGTGAGTACTAAAATCATGCATAACAACTGGTTTGTCATCCTGATTAGTTACAGATATACACAGTGACTCAAAGAAACTGGAACCTAATTTCTTAAACTGCAAATTAGGAAATCTAGCAACCACACTTTCACAATACGGAGCAGTTCCAGTTGGTAAGCATCTCAACAAAGTTGAAGGCTTTCCATTGTGAACATTTTCAGTTGTGTTTAGTTCTTTCAAATAAACATTTAGTACAGTATGTACTGCCAAATGAACAGGATATCTTCCAGTTATTTTTTTCTTTTTTGGGCTTAAATTTTAATTCTGCTTCATAAGTCCAATCATCATCACCACTAACATCTACAATAGCAAGATCAAATTCGGATAAAAAACCAAGTAGTATTAAAAGTTTGTCTGTTAATATAAGCTCACTATTTTTTGGAAATTCCAATGTAACAAACAAGTCAGCCGGATTTAAAGTTGCTTTAATTTTATACATATTTTGTAAAAATTCAGCTATAGTACAAAAGTCATAATACCCAGGCTGTAAGTGATTAGCGTCCCACCATGTACTACCTATCATTCCATGCACAGAATATTCACCGTCATCTGTTACATTAAACCACTTTACTGTATAGAACATTTCATGGATAGCTACAGCCTTGCTACCATCTCGATTATCAATCCCATTAGTTAACAACACTGATTTGCTTGTGTCAAGATTTGTTAAGGTAATAAACATTTTTATTATCTCATATAAAAAGAAGGATGGAATTTAAATCACCAACCATTACCACAACAAACGCATTTCAATTTAATGTGGATGCCAAATATAATGTTGCACCTACTTATGAACAGAAAATAATTCAACTAAATCAGCTTGACATAGCTGTGTCTGAACAAGATCTATTCCAAGTCAAAGTACCAAATCCGTTTGATCATTACCTAAACCCTCCAATAACAGATGACTCAACTGCAAGAAAGTGGTCCTCAAGTCCACTACAGATGTTTCAAAACCAACTCAACTTTGCTATATTGTGTTCAACTACAGGCTGTGGTGTTTCATTTACAGACCACTTGAATCACTCAAACAAACTTATTAGGTCTGTGTATCGTTTCCACACGTACTACCAGCTTAGACGTATACTATCAGAACTCCATACACCATTACCAACTGAATCCAGTTTCAACAGGTTTAATAACCCCAAGGATATGAAAGCATTTGAACGCATCTGTAATGAATTTAACATAAGCACTAAGTATGACTTCACACAAAAACTTGATGATCACAATGGTATGGGCACATTGTATTACGCTATGAGTCACAGACAATACCCTCAAGATTACTGGCCTCCCTACACTTCATTCTCATCAAAATCAGAAGTCTGGATAGGCTCAATAGAACAGAAGCAGTCTAATGCCTGGACCACATTTGTTTTAGACAAGAGTGACGGATTTACTCAAGCAGGAGTGGAGCGCGTAAATGAGTCAATCAGAACATACGTCTGGTGTATACTAGGTGCACAATCACTAACAAAATCAAATATTTTGAATGGAAGTGGAAAATTTGAAGCACAAAAACAGTTTCTCGCTAATCTTGAAGATTCAATTAATTCAACAGTAGATCTCCCATCTAGCATACAACGCTACCAAGACATACTCAGATATGCCAGATCAAAAGTTGACTTTGTAGTAGGCATCGGGTTATACATGTTACCATCTGACCTTCAACTCCAAATGGGGACAATAACAAATTATAATAATGAAATCATTGTTGCAGGTGTTGGTCAAAAACTAGGTCTCAATCAATCTGTAAACTTGGGGGCCACAACCGCACATGTACAGTCATTAAAACCATTACAGACGGTAACACCCACGGCACCAGTAACACCATCACCTGTACAGACAGTAACAGCTCCAGCTTTGACACCGGTACCCATGCAAGCGATAACACCATCCCTTGACAAACATGAGTCAGAAAGAACTGCATTGGTAATAGGACTCACTGGACTAGGAGTATTACTTCTTTACCTGTTTCATTAAATAACCCACCATCAACCCTCCTACTGTAACCAAAAAGACCCATACATGTTCTGCCATAAACCCTACTACCTTTGCTGTAGTACTAATCAACCAACTGACAACAGTGCCTATAATGCCAGGCAATGAATCCACTGCTTTCAACGCCAATTTTTTAAGCAAGTCTGATATGTGTGATAATTGTTTTTTTACCCATGACTGTAAATCTTTTGGGTCAGTTGGAGCCGGTGGGCCCGGATCTGGCGGTGCTGGACCACCCCTGGAGACAGCCAACACAACAGTACTAATAATAAATCCAAGAGCTGTAATTAAACTAGCAATAGTGATACCCTGTTCTCTGAAAAGTGTTTTAAGTCTCTCAGCCAGAGTAGTGTCTTTGTGAAGTATTTTCTGAATAGTTTCTCTAATCCTGTTGACCTGTGTTTTCAGTTTTTGTCTCCCAATACTAATCGCTTCTAACCGCCCTGATCTTTCTATCTGCAAATCATTTAATCTGTGTTGAATTCTTTCTTTCATTTCTGTGTCAAGATTCCCATTGTCTGCAGTAGCCAGTTTCTCTTTTTCACGTTCTATGTGTTTATCAAGCTCACTCAGTTTGGCAATATTGTTTACCATCTCACCTCTTATCGTCTGTAGTGATTTATCCAACCCTATAATCTCCCTCATTGACAAAGGTGGGTCATCTATTGTTTTCATAGCATCATTTAATTGTCCTTCAGTAAATGAGGTTTCTTGTATCACTGTGTTTGCTATTTCTGGTAGGCTTGTTACTGGTGCCATTTCAATCTCTTGCCCTGTTGGCAACTTTGTTTGCGTGTCGTGAAGAACACTAACAAGTCTTGGGGGAACAGGAGACCCTCCAATTCCAAGGTACCTTGCCAACCCAGAGTTACCACCAACTTCACCTTTAATTGTACTTAATGCTCTAAACTTAAAAGGATTATTTTTATGTGTTAGATATATTTTCCCTCTGTCTGTATTTACAAATAAGTGTCCTTTATCATATTCAAACTGATTAGGATCCAAGACTTCTGGGTGTGCACCAACACTGTCATAAAATGAGTTTACTTTGTCTTTTAGCAGTTCGTGATACATACTACTAGTTACCATTCCAGTCATATCTGTGATACTGGTATCTGAGACATTCATGTCATCCATTTCAAAATCTTCATGATTAAATCCTCCCGCTGCCATTGTTTTATTAATTTATTATTTTTTATTGTGCATAATAAAAATGACACAGTCTTACGGATCAAAGTTAGACCCATACAGAAAACTACGTGAGCCCCTGGGTGTTAAGGGCATTCGACAAACAATAGTCATCACGAACAATCCTAGTACCATAGACCAGAACCAAACACTTACAGTCAAGTTTCCAAACCTAGGTCCCAGTGACAATATTGTTCCTGGCACTGCACGCCTAGCATTTAATATCGAACTTTCATCAGACGCAGATGTGAACAGAACTCTAGTTGACAATCTTGGCAGAGCAATTGTTAGAACTATTAAAGTAAAACTTGAAGGACAGGAAGTGTTTAGTCTTGACGACGCAGATGTGTTCTACTGTTACAAAGACCTTTGGCTCACAAGACAAGAACGAGAAGACCGTATTTATCAAGGCATACAGTCAGATAATGTTGGTAAACTTTGAATCAATGCCGGAGACAAAACAACTACAGAAGCCAAGGAAGTTATTATAGCAGAAACATATGGAACCAGGTTTTACATTCCACTTGAGTTTGAAATCCTCACAGCTCATCTGCCTTATTATCAAGGGGCACTGAATGACCGTCTGAGTTTTGAACTAACCTTTAATGACTACTCCAAAGTTATTAAATCATCTGCCACAGATGCAACATACAAGATCTCTAACATTTCCTTGGAATATGAAATTGTCACACACACTGAACTAGCTAGACTCATTCAAAATCAGTATCAGTCAAGACTTCCAATTTATTATGACAGGGTGATTAGACATAGTTTAATGCAAAAAGATAAGAGTGACCCAATGTGGAACATAAACTTGAACACACCAGCTAGGTCACTGAAAGGTATTTTTATGTTGTTTGTTGAACCGGCGGCTCCATACAAACGGGATTCAGAAAAATTCTACAATCCTAAGATTACACATTTGTCCTGTACAATTGAAGGCCGCCCTAATCAAGTGTACGCGTCTGGAATGCTGCCTTATCAGCACTACGATGAGATCACAAAGTATTTTGCAGGTGGAAGGATTAGAGATAAACCAGCAAACATTGTGTGCAAAGATCTACATCTGTATGACATTAGGATTGGACAATACCTTACAAACAAATATGCACTGTGGTTAGACCTTCGCAGTACAGATGACGATTATCTTCATGGGTCAGGACGAACTGTCGAGAACGGCAGTGATGGGATTACAATTCAGATACAAAAGAAGGTTGAAACTGCTGCAACCATAAACATATATTTGTACCTGATTTATGACGCACAACTCAATATTACAGAAAGCAGACTGAGTGGACACATATATTAAAATTATATTGTGTATTAAAATGAACCGGGGCTTAATGACCCTTGACCCCCATTGTGGATTGTTTTGTGGTGCCACAGGGTGTGGGAAAACTCAATTCGTACTTGACTTATTACAAACAAGATACATCCACCATTTTGAAAACATTGTAATATTTTGTCCTACAATCAAACACAACAAAGCTTATCACAACTGTTTATTTATTTGGACTGACAGCAACATATACTTAGTCGACCCTGAGAAAAAACTGAATGACTACCTACAATATTTTTACAAGCAATTTGAAGGACAGCCAATGTTGTTTATTGTTGATGACTGTTCTGCAGAGAAAGACATTGTCAAGAAGAGAAACACATTGGCAGAACTGGCTTTCAGTGGCAGACACGCAAACATAAGTGTATGGATTCTCACTCAAAAATATAATGCTGTTCTGAAAGATTTTCGAGAACAGTTAAAGTTTATCTGTTTGTTTTACTGTAAGGACCGTGACAGCTTTGAAGACTGTCTCAGAGAAAATGATGTCATCCCAAATAAGCATGAACGTGATGATGTGAAAAATAAACTGAAATCAACTAAGCATCTAAAGCTCATTTTAAAGACAGATCAGCCCACAGGGTATGGGTTAGTAAATTAATTTATTCTTTTGTTTGTCTAATAAAAATGACAGACGGACAAACCCAAGTGTTTGATGTTACAGAATGCTTCAAAGATGTTATGCACTTTACTGACTTAAAATCACGTGTGTTTGAACCCAGCTTTAAACTCTCAACACCGACAATAAGAATATACACGACATATAATGTTACTTTGGAATATTCAGATGGATTACCACGTTATGATTATGAGACTGTTGATCTTAAGACAAATGCTTTTAAAGTTTATAATGCTAACAGTGGCCACTTGCGTTGGTTTGAGGTACTGTGTGAAGACATATTTGTTCAATTAAGAAAACTACATTGTTACATTGAAAGTGTTACATTTAATAAAGTGATATTACACCTGCAGGACAAGACTTCAAGACAAACACCAGGAAAGTAGTTGACTTGTTTATCATAACTACCGATAATACAGTATTACATATGGTGTGTCAGCGGTAATATATTTTTTATTTATTATTTTGACGGACAAATAAAAATGACGGACAATTCTCAAAACCCTGGCCCATCAAACCCTGGCCCATCAGGTTTAAGAAATGTGTTTCACACAACAAACTTGCCTATATCCAATACTAACAATGTTTATGAATCAATAGAAAACTCTTTTTCTGTTATACAACAAAATCTTATCACAGGCAGTGTTAAGATTCAAATTGTTGCAAAAATAGAATTTACCAGGCTAGGTGAGGTAATTGTATCGTATATATCAACAAGACAACACACAGTTAACACAAGAAGAGAATTGGAGAACGTGTTTAGAGACAGACTATTACCTGACTTTCTACAGGCAATTGACAGTGCAAAAATGAAGGGGTCTGGCTGGCACGAAGGACATGTACATGAACTACAATTAAAGCAGTCTAGGTATCATCCTATACTAGGTAAATCATGGTTACCACTGCCAACTGAGGTTGCAAACAAGAAGGCTGTTGTTAATATTCAGAACAAAGACAATTTTTGTTTCATGTGGTGTGTACTTGCTAAACTACACTTTGTGAGGTCAAGACCTGATCGCGTATCTAACTACATCAAATTTGTAAATGAACTCAACTTTAGTGGCATTGAGTTCCCTGTTAAAATAGAAGACATAGACTTGTTTGAAAAATTAAATCCTGGTATATCTGTAAATGTGTTTGTGTGGGATAATGAGTCTGAGAATAAGTTACAACCAATTAGAGTATCCCCACTGGCACCAACCTACGGTCAGTCAGAAGATAAACATGTTGACATGTTGCTAATCGGAGATGACAATAACTTCCACTACACAATTATCAGGAATATGTCACGTCTAATTCATGGGCATACAACAAAACACAATGGCAAACAGGAAGTTTGTAAAAGATGTTTACAAAGATTCTCCTCCATAAACGTAGCACACAAACACGTCCTACACTGCAGGTCAGCTGATGACATACAAACTGTACTTAAGTATCCAGATCCTGGTAGTCAAGTGTATTTTAAAAACTATGGGAATCAGCAAAAGCTGCCGTTTGTAGTGTACGCTGATTTCGAATCACTGGTTGTACCATATGAGGGTCCTGTTCTAGAATCATTACCAAAGACTGTAAAATTGAGTGATCAAGTGGTGTGTTCTTTCGGATATATTCTTGTTAGGTCAGACGGTCTTCATTCAGAACCTGTTATCTACAGAGGTGAAAATGCAGCATGTCTGTTTTTAACAGAAATGAGACATCTGTATAGTCAGGTAGTACAGTATCTCACAACATGTCAGATGCCTTTGGTGATGACAGAAGAAGACAAACTAAAATTTGATACAGCAGAGAAGTGTTGGATTTGTGAACAGCCTTTAGGTGGTGATAAAGTTCGTGACCATGATCACATAACTGGGCGTTACAGAGGTGCTGCACATAGCAATTGTAACTTATTATTAAAAATAGATCCTAAGTCATACAAGTTACCAATCTTTTTCCACAATCTGAAGGGATATGATTCACATATTATCATGCAGGCTGTTGATGAATCTTACAAAAACATTAGTTGTATTGCGCAGACAACTGAGAAGTACTTGACTTTTAGGCTGGACAAATTAGCATTTTATGACTCCATGCAACATTTGTCTTTAGGGTTGGCTAGTCTTGCAGAAGGACTGACTGAGTATCCAATAACAAGTAAATATTTTGAGCCAGTCTTGGTTAAGAAAGGTGTGTATCCGTATGAGTACATTGATCACTGGGTTGTGTTTGAAGAAAGGAGACTGCCACCAAAAGAAAAATTTTATTCCACACTAACTGGCAAAGGTATTTCTGACTCTGAATATCAACACGCTCTTGATGCATGGGATAAATTAGGCTGTCAGACAATTGGTGAGTACCACGATCAGTACTTGAAAGCTGACGTTTGTTTGCTAGCAGACGTATTTGAAAGTTACCGTGAAAAGGGTTTGTTGCACTACAGTCTTGACCCAGCTTGTTACATAACTAGTCCTGGCATGACATGGGATGCATTTTTGACATCTAGTAAGATATTTATTGACCTGTTGTCTGATCATACGATGGGTGAAATGGTGGAACGTGGATTGAGGGGCGGAATTAGTATTGCAGCGAACAATTATTCCAGAGCCAACAATAAATATCTGGACGGCCCGGACCTTGACTGGGGGTTTGACCCCTCGAGGTCAAGGTCATTCATTACGTACCTTGACGCTAATAACCTTTACGGATTCGCGATGTGTGAGTTATTGCCCTTGAAAAACTTTTGTCTGTATGATTTGTCACAGTATGACATAACAGACATAACAAAATATATTATGAGTCATGACCGAAACGACGCAAAGGGTTGGATATTTGAAGTAGACCTAGAGTACCCACACCACCTACATGATTACCACAATGATTATCCATTAGCTGTTGAGAAAATGAGTATGACGGGGAAAAAAGAAGACACCAAACTTGTACCAAATCTGAGTGACAAATTTAATTACGTGTGTCACTATCGCTTGTTACAGTTTTACATCAGACATGGGTTAGTACTAAAGAAAGTTCACAGAGGAATCCAATTTGATCAGAGTGCTTTCATGAAAGATTACATAATGAAGAACACAACCCTCCGTGCCAGAGACGGCAACACTGCATTTGACAAAGACTTCTTTAAGCTTATGAACAATGCCTGTTTTGGCAAGACAATGGAAAATCCTCATCACAGAAAAGATGTAAGACTGGTCACAACTGAATTGGGTGCAATTAAACTTACAGGCAAGCCTCAGTACACAGGGTATAAAGAATTTCATTCATCATTGTATGCAGTGTCACTCAAAAAAAAAGATTGTTAAACTGGACAAGCCAGTATTCATTGGTATGGCAATTCTTGAATTGTCAAAACTGGTGATGCTTGAATTTTATTATGATTACTTCAAACCAAAGTATCCTGACTGTCGTCTGTTATACACTGACACTGACTCTATGATCATTGATGTGTGTACTGAAGACTTTTATGAAGACATGAAAACAGAGTTACACATGTATGACACGTCTGACTACCCTAAAGACCATCCGCTGTATAGCACACAAAACAAGAAAGTGCCTGGTAAGTTTAAGGATGAACTAAATGGTGTGCCAATAGTTGAGTACGTTGGACTGAGATCAAAAATGTATTCTATACTGCACCAGAAGGGAAGTCAGTCAAAAGCCAAAGGTATTAAGAAAACAGCAATAAAAAATAAAGACATACGTCATGAACATTACAAGCAAGTGTTAGATGGTGCATTAATGCCTGATTATCCAAACAAGTCACTGAGATCAAACAAACATAATCTTGAAATGATCCAAACACATAAGAAGTCACTTGCAATAGGGGATACAAAACGAGTGTTTTTCAGTAAGGAAAAGGCTTATGCACCTGGTCATTACAGACTCAAGTTATCTGAAGAAATAGTGGATGAACTGGTTGATGAATTAATTGATGAGTTAGTTACTGAAATGAGTAACGGTGTCTGGGGGAATAATCTGTAATTCTTCTCTGACAAATGCCCTCTGGGGTGCAGGGTCATACAGGTAATATATTGTTGCGTCAGGACCGTCAGGACCGGGGATTATTTTTTTATATTATGAACGGATGTGGACCAGATGGGGTCTGTTGACATGCGCTTTATGTCATTTTCAGCTTCACCTGGTTGATATAAATATCTCACCTGTTTGGTAAATAAACTTGTGTCTGGTGCTGGGGTTGGGTTTGGTCCTGTTTTTGGCTCTGTAATTGTTTTCAATTTAATAGCATCAGCAGGCTTAGGGTGTCCTTCATTGTTCATTGCTTTTATCACATGTGGTAATCTTTTAACCCACTCAGTGTTACGGGTGTCATGCATGAGTTCCTTAGAATACTGGTAACTGAAAAGTCTCTCTGATAACTGTTTGTTAAAGTTTTCAACAATTGCCTGTGATCTGTGTACACCTGGAATACCGCGTCTGACCAGTACGCCATGCTTCGCAAATAACTGATTAACTGCACCTTTGAATTCTGATCCGTCATCGACCTGCACAAGTCTGGGGTATTTCAGGGGGCCTCTTTTGTAGATACTTGATAAAGCAGTCGCAACTGTACTGGCTGTTTTGTCAGATATGGGTTCAGCGTCTTTATATCTTGAAGCTATGTCTACAACAGTCAGTGCGTACTTGTATCGTTTCTTTCTTATTGTATCATGTGGTAGGAACAGGAGGTCCATTTGGTGCGTGTCATTAGGTGTTGTGTTCTCAAAATGAGGTCTCGTTATCTTTCTTGGAGCAGGGAGATATATCTGCCAAATTGCTTGTCTCTGTAACCATTGTTTGACTTGATTGAGTGTTATATCTCCGCCCACAGCGGCATGTAATTTCTGAATAGCTGTTTGCCCTTTCCAATAACCTGATGGTGAGTAATATATTTTTGATAGTTTATTTTCTACCCCGGGGTTCATTTCTTCTAGCAAAATAAAGACCAGTAAAAAATACAAATGTCATTCCCACTAGAACAAAGATTATCTCTCCGTTTCTTTGTTCTGGGCTTGGTTGATAGTAGTCACTTAGTTTCGGTTTTGGGATAGACATGTCTTCACCTGTGACAAGATAGTATTCATGGATTGCTTCGTCTGTATTTGAAAATGTATGTTGTGCGTGACCCTCTAATCTAAGTCTGTCATTGATAAAATCAAGTTTTTCAATTCTTTGTTTTTCATACGCCTGTTCTGCCTGTGCTAATTTTTCTGATGCTTCATTGTGTCGTTTCATTTCTTCTGCAGATTCTTCTCTACCCATTTTTGAAAAGAGATAATTAGAGCCACTGAAAGCCAATGCGTTAACCATGGCCCCACCAATCATAATAGCTATCGTCGCCATATTATTTTTATTTACATAGAAACATTTTCGGGAATAATTCCCTGCTTGACAAGAAAATCTTTTGTCGCAATTGACGCTGTAACAACTGCAATTAGCTTAGCGCTGTCTTCAATGTCTAATCTGCTCAGGTCTGCTGATTTCATTTTGAGTAGACTTTTTCCCAGCATAGAATAAGCTACTGCTAATGCACTGATTACGGCAGAGTGATAGACAAGGTTCATTATGTTCTTTGAGTCATTCATTTTTTAAGGCAATAAAAATTAAAATAATATTTTTATTAGTGCATGATAAATGGGTCGACAACTTTGGGTATTGTTGGTAATGTGGAGACTTCTGTTTTTGATGATGGAGTGTTTAATTTTTTGGACACTGTTCGAGTCTGTGGCTTGTATTTTTTGTATAATTGGTAAGATACAAAACCAGATCCGACAACAAATGCGGCAACTACATATTTTGCTGTTTCAGAATTAGACTGGGTTGAAGGTCTTTCACTTTGATGTGGGTGTGACAGGGGTGTTGAAAGTCCTGACAGTGTTGACGGTCCTGACGGTTCTATCGGTGTTGACGCCTGGTCACTTACATGAGCCTTTTCTGTTTGCGCTTGAAGCTGTAATTTTTTTTTTGCTTGTTCCATTCAGCTAAACGTTTACCAGACTCAACCCTGCCTGGACTTTTAATTTTTGTCACCGTGTGAATCTGAGTCTGGGCAGGGTCCGGGGCAGGGTTCATCTGTGGGGTCGTTTGGGGGTCGTCTGTTGGTCGTCCATTTTTATCAACAAAAAAATTTTATTTCGTAAAATCGACATGGCTGCTCGTTATTAATAAAGTTACCAGAGGAGCAAGCAAATTACCAAACCTGTAGAATAAAAGGCAAGCTAATTTACCAATTGCACTCGTTACAATGGGGTTACTCTCGAGGTCATTTGTGAGATTTTCAATGTCTACAGGAAGAGCATAACTAACAGCTTTTGAATATAAGCAGACAATTGATTTGCTCAAATCACGGGTCATTAGTGAAGCCATGTGTTGTTCGTATTTAAAATGAAGTTTAAATAAATCATCAGCTGTGAGGGATTGTATATCTTCGGTTGAATATTGCTTTCCGAGATATGTTTTGGAATGACCAGAAATCACTACAGATAAAAGTCTTTCTCGTTTCGAATCTAAGTCTACGTTTTCTACAGCGCTGATATTATTTAATAATAGCAGTTCATCTGAATTCATTTTATAATAAAATATATTTTTAATAATAAGTGAAATAAAAATGCACTTACCTTTGAAACGAGGAGCTGTTTCGACTTAATTAGTCTCATCAGAAAGGTCAAAAACCTTTGACAGCCCAAAGAAGATGAAAAAATTTAGTGGTCACCTATTTTGTACCAAAGACCACATGTCAAAGCCAAACAGGTGTATTGCTCTCGGATGTGGTTTGTGTGTGTCTGTGTGCTGAGCTGTGGTACATCCCTAGGAAAAACACTCGAACATGACACTCCCGGGCTGCGTAAACGCATATCACGTGAAAGTGTTTTTCCAACACACCGCACTAAGATAAAAATATTCTGTGGTGTGTAAATCTGTGGTGTGTAAAATTTGATGACAAAAGCCGAGAGCAATGTAACTGCTTAAATTTTGGTTCTTCGTAAGCAGTCATGAAACTACTCCGTTATTTATGCATTGTTTCCACTTGCTGTTGCTGCTTTTTCTTGTTTTCTCTGTTCAATAATTGCAAACAATTTTCGAAGTGATGGGTTTTCTTTTTCTAATTTTTCTATTTTGACATTGATTTTATTTTCAATCATTTCATTCATTTTTACATCCTTTTCTTTTCTTCTTATTTTTTGCTGTTGTTGAAAAATAGCTTTTTTTAAATTTTTGTTACATTTTCCTCAAGTTTGCCATATTCTTTTATCATGGCTGGCAATGAATGAAAGTTGTTTTCTTCCTGAAAAGCAATTATTGCATCAGCAATAGGTTTCATCTCTTCTTCAGTATTATTTAAGTTTGTGTAACACTCCTGTACATTATCATTAAGTTTCTCCAATACTTCTTTAAAACGAGCCACTTTTTCATGACGAGCACACGACTGCTTACGAAGAAGACAGACTTGTGCAATCGCACCTCTTCCAGAATATTGTGTCATGATTGACTGTGCCTTGCTCCAGGGTTTGGTTTTATACTAGAAAATATCTTAACACGCATTAGTTCCAAGGCACGCCACCAGTCCTGTTCCTGTTCAAACTGGTTTGTTCATGCCTGATTTCGAGTGCAGAATAAAATCAGCAGACAAAACCAGGCAGTCTAACAAGCAGAGATATAAAACACCACTCTTACCACTTTTGACTCTCACTTTGTGTATTCATGGAGCGGCAATCAATTACTGTGCCAACATCAAGTTAAAGCTTTTTGTAATGTGGTTATGATCAGCAGTTTTCTCAAGTGCAAACACAGTCAGCAGTTTCTCAAGTGTAGTATTAAATAACAGTCATGACCAGCACCTCAAGTGCATTATACACAGTCATTCAGTTTCTCTCAAGTGTAGTGTAAACACAGCCAGTAGTTTCTCAAGTGCATTGAATAATAACAGTCAACATTAAACACCCCCCTCAGCATAAAATACAAGAAAGATCTTAACTTAAAGCTTTTCTCTGTTTTCCAACAGGTTGCAAACTCATTTTAACTCTGTGTCTGTAAAGACTTCATGGTGTTTATACATAGAGTGAGTCAGGTTCGTCAGTGCTTGTAATGTTGACATAAGCACGGGCCTCTCTTTGTGAAAAAGGGGTGGGGTTGTCTGTGTGTGTAGAACTTGGCCATTTTGCATTTAATGGAAAAGCAAAAAGGTATTCATGAATACTGAGTCAGGCGTGATACATATCGTGACTGGTAGAGTACATATGGGATTTCGGTTTTATAGAGCACTAGTCCCGACATGAAAATGTGAATAATTGCAGCACTTCATGGTATATCTGAATAGAGGTGGATGTCTTTCAGACAAGCGTAGACATGAGGTGTTTGTGTATGTGATAGCTCCAGGGTTATCAGCACTGGTTTGACCAGGGTGTTTGGTTGATTTTTTTTTGTGTCTATGGGGGGAAGGGGATGGAGGGGAACACAATGACTGAGTTAACCCCTTAAGTATTATTTTTGATTTTTCATAAAAATGTGGCTGTTTAAATAATAATGATTTAGGGGTAACTTCCAATGGTATTTACTCTGTGCGGGGGACATGGACAATGGAGGGTAAAAAAAATATAATCAAGGGGTTAACTCAGTCATTGTGTTAATGAAGCTTTAATTCTCTCAGTATTACTCTCTCTTCCGAATAGCATGTCCGTTAAGTTGAAAGATCCTGGTAAATCAAAGTGACACAGTTGGAGTGCGCCTGAGTTGATCAGTGTTCAGGTCGTACTCCATAGGCAATAGATTTGCCTGTCCCCCATAATCCGCCCGTCAGGGCCGTCCGCCCATGATCACCTTGATGCTGTGGACTCAGTGACCCGAACTGACTAACCAACCAACCGTGCCCGCCGGGGTTTGTTTAGCTTTGGACGGATTTCAGTTTATGTAATCTAAGTAAAATCTCAGATCATCACTGATGTTGTGCCTTTCTTCATTTTGAAAAATAAATTTGGTAAACTACTGAAAATATCGGTTTGGTGCATTCAGTCTTGTGTTTTCCACTATATTCCGGTGTTTCGTCGTGCCATAAAGATCTGCCGGAAAGACGTTTTTCGTCAAAATGGCGACTAGGGGTGGGATGGCTGGAGGTTTTAACGGTTTTTATCGGAGACAGCAGCGACCACTACACATAGCTGTGAGTATGATGGTGTTTATTACGATGTGCAACAACAAGATTAGACTGGGCAACCAAACCGATCGCTAGCACTACGTATCACTAGAATTACGATAGCCAGCTGCACGTGTGGATAGCTCAACGACCACCAGAGTAGATTGGCATATTATAATGTAAACCTAGAGGAAAATCTGAGTAGCGATGTTTCTGGCAGCCACGTGAAGTGCTATATGGTCATCAGCAAAGCCTCTGTCAGGGGCGGATCGAGGGGGAGGGTACCAGGGGTTCCCCCCCCCCCCCCCCCCGGCCTAAATTTCTTTAAAATGCTATTATAAGTATAACACTCATAGTCAGAGGGGTCCTACTAAAACCCGGAATAACCCGGAATAACCCGGAATAACCTGTCCTAAGCTAAAATAACCATATCTATAACTATTATTGCGGACCTAAACTCAAAATAATCGTGTGTTAGAAGTTTGGTTTACATTAAAGTTGATTTAGTTGTACTAGTAAGCCGTTTTCCACAACCGTTGACACGTCGATTACTTCCCTTGCTACACGATCGCGCTGTCCGAAACCAGTCGAAATAACCTTTCCTAAGCCCAAATTACCACATAAACACATATTATTGAGTACTTAAAGTCGTAATATTCATATATTTGAGGTTGTAGGTGCCGTAAAAGTTGTTTATTTAGCGTTAGAAAGCTTCGAAAGGCTTTACTTTAAGTACTCAATAATATGTGTTTATGTGGTAATTTGGGCTTAGGAAAGGTTATTTCGACTGGTTTCGGACAGCGCGATCGTGTAGCAAGGGAAGTAATCGACGTGTCAACGGTTGTGGAAAACGGCTTACTAGTACAACTAAATCAACTTTAATGTAAACCAAAATTCTAACACATGATTATTTTGTGTTTAGGTAGGCAATAATAGTTATAGATATGGTTATTTTCGCTTAGGACAGGTTATTCCGGGTTATTCCGGGTTTTAGTAGGACCCTAGTCAGAGTTCCTCTTTGGGCAGTTTGGAACACCCTCCCTTTCTTTGAAACAATTTTGCCGTGAAAAGGTGCAAGAGGCATACACACATTTACCCCCCCCCCCCCCCCCTTTCCTGTTTTTTGTTGGGGGTGATTTGTTTATGTCATTAGACCCAAACAAATCTCCAGTTTGAGCACGTGATATCATAACTCCGCTGCAGATTGCCATGGGTAAAAATGTTAGCTGGTGGTACCGAATCGCTTATCAGTTTCCTTTTTTCCCCCATGAAGAGAGCCTTCTCAAGGAGTACAGGGTTTTCAAATAAGTATACTTTTTACTACAACTACAAGAATGCAACACCAAACCAAAGAAATTACGTACTGACTATGATGTCATTCTGCAGTCTAGTGACGTAAATATTTTCTTGTTACTGTCATTATGCTAATGATGTGGAATCTATTATCCCAAAACTTGTGGACACAATGGCAGAAAATCTTATGCTTTAGATACAGACCTATCAAGGCCAAAACCACTCGTTTTCAGAAGAGCTTTTACCCCTTGGCTGTTCAGGCCCTGTCTAATGTGGCTGTGATATGATTTAACTCAGCAGATTGACTCAGTCCCTTTAGAATTACCTACAGCCTATCTTAGTTGTTTATGGTTCTTATATGTTCCATTAAACCTCCTCTTAAACAGGATATACAGTTTTACAAATAGATATGAATTTAGCTAATCTGTTTTCGTTGCGGCTCACTTGGCGGTCTTTGTTGTCATAATATGTTTATTATGCTATAGATTTATTTTATTTCACATACGGCTTAGATGTGTGTGCACACTTAGTAGAATGACCGACTGCTATACATTATGATATGTGTGTTTTGTTATTTTTAGAGTCTGCTTGATTGTGATGTATGCATGTTTTATGTGTTGAACTTGATGTTAATATGGATGCTCGTCAGTTATGCCGCCAAAAATTCCTAATGTTTATGCATTGAGCAATAAAGTTATCTTATCATCTTAAAGTTACATCGCAGTAGCTGTCAGCAGCTTGTGCATTTATTAGAACTTTTGACTTCAGTGTATGGTGGCATAGAACTAGAACTAGAAGTGCCAGATAGGTAGCATTTTTGGTTCCTTCATGTGGAGGCTCATAGTGATCTACGCGCATTTGCATCAGTCTTATGCAGGCAGTAGTGGGTCTGGGATGGTAGATATATGGGGGTACAGTCATATAGCTTTCAACAGCTCACAATTTGTTGTTCCCTCTCTCTTCGCAGGTGTTCACTTCAAACAAACAGTTTGTTTAACTGGAGCGGACACAGTGGTTTGTGTAGTGTTTTTCCTGCTTTTTTAGCACTAAACCAGCTAAGAATGTAAATCTTAAAGAGGCACAGAACATCATGAGCCCCTGCATTTGCGGGCCCTCACGAGGATCTATGCCTCTTGGAGTCTTGCTGAAAACATTTAACATGTTCCATCTATGCCTCTTGCTGAAAAAAAAATCAAGTTTGTTCCCCTCGAGGTGGGGGTGGGGGTCTTTAAGTGTTCAGTGAATGACTATTTTAGAATTCCTAGTGATGTAAAACACGACAGAAGTGTCAGTGAGGTTAACAGTTGGAAATGAGGCAAATGTGGCAAAACATCTGAAATATTAAACCGTACAGCTTAAATGCACTAGCAAAAGCAAACGTACTCATTTCGTCTACGTTTTCTACAAGGTCTACAAAGAATGTCATCTACATGTGCGCCATAGTGACCCTTGGGAGTTATTTTGTTCTGCTACCCTTTCCAGCTTAATTTCCACTTCAAATGACACTCTAGTCTGATCTGGCGTAAGTCAAAGAGATATAGATCCTCACGAGACGGCAGGAACTGGGTTCCCAGGACCGGTATCAGTGATGAGGAATGGCAATATTGTAGACGCATATCAGCTTCAAAGCCTCTCTCTCCCTGAATAAACAAGCCCGGCTCATCAATGTTCCATTCCTCAGACACACTCGTCAGCTTTAGTCTCTGGCGGTTTATTTTGGCGTCATGGCACTATTTACATCGTATTTTGGGCCTTTTAATCTCAGGCCCGGCTATCTTGCAAGAGGCATTGATTGAATCTATGCCTCTTGCTACCAGCGATAGGTTGGTGTTTTTTTCGCAAGTGGAGTACATTTTAAAACAAAAGTGTACATAACTTCTCACCAAAAAAGAGGTACATAGTTTGTTGCACAAACATGCCCCCCCCCCCCCTCACTCCCCCTCCCCCCACCCCACCCCAAATATGAGAGCCAAAGTGATTCAGAGAACACCCAAGTACAGTATACCTATGTACAGTTGTCCAAAGAAATCTACCCCACCCCACCCCTTTCCCGAAGGGTAGTCAGCATAATAATCATGTGAGCTTTTAGATCTCGGTCCTAGTCAAGACTAGTAGTGGATGCCATCACAGGCCCATGATAGCGCAGACAGCACTTATCCCCTTCTGGGGCATCCAGCACCTGCACACAATTTGAATACCATGTCACAAAACATGAACAGTCCTAAGCAAATAGTCTGTCACTAATGCAGTAATGTAAAAACATGAAGTCATCTCTTCCAAAAATAAGTAAATAATAATTATCGTGGTGATGTGTACACAAACTTAGAACACTGAAGACAAATGCTGCAATGCCAGGTTTGTACTGGAAGTTGTGCGCATCAACATGCTTTTAAGAAAATCCCAATATTTGACACATAACACTAAACTGTTTCAGAAAGAGAGGCATTGTGGAAATGTCACTAAGTTTATTCAGTGACAGCGAAAAGTCAAGTGTTCATAACATAGCAACAAACTCAAGCTGTTCTCTTTGTTATGTTTTGTACTTATATACACAGCACAGATCAGCAAACAATTTATGATATTTTCTATGCACTGTTGGATTTTTTGGAACTCAACTAAAGCAGAAATGTAAAAACATGAATCATCATTCTCTTCCACAACTGATCGTTTTGATATCATGATAATGTGTACATAAACTCACAACACTAAAGACAGTGTCACCTACCACTCCATGTATGTCCTGCATGTCCGTTGTCTGCACTCCAGCCAGCCACGGCCCTTTGAGTGTGATGTCTGTGGAAAAGGTTTAAAACAATGTCCAAGCTGACGTTCATAGAAGAACTCACTCTGAGAAAAGGCCTTATAAATGTAAAGTTTGTTGACTTGCCGCAGTTCCAGACTTGAAGTCATGCACATTGATCATTTAATATTTATTTCTGCAAAATGCCTCAAAACGACCTACTGTCTGTCATGTATTATGTTATTTGGATTCTGAAATCCTAGAAATGTGGTATGGCCACATCTGGGATAATCTTGGGAAAATTTCAAACAAATGATGAAAATGAAAAACAGAAGATAGTGGTGGAAAACCCTTTGAAATAGAAACAAGGAACGACGTTTCGGATCAAAGATCCTTCTTCAGGTGATATAGAAACAAATGTAGAACAGAAAAGAACATGATAGAAGAAAAGACGTCATCCTGTATAGACCAGAGAGAATTTAGAATGACGTAAAAAAAAATAAAAAAATAAATGAAGCAAAGACACAAGCACAAAACACGTAGCACAAAACTTACGTCTACATACATACACGTCACTGCATACATTCGCATTCACTCGTGCCTGCTGCCGCACACGTACATGCACACACATACACACACGTGTACACACACACACACACACACACACTCAACGGTAGCATCCAGTATCAACAGTGGGGTCAAGTCTGGCACCAACTACCCATCAGCCCGATCATACATCCCTAGGGGCGAATGTTCAAGCCGCGCGGATGGTAAGTGCCAAGCCTGTCCGCAAAAAAGGATTCTGTCATTTTGCGGCGGATGAAGTGGGATGTATTTTGCCAAAGGATGCGTATGCTGAAATGTGTGAGGCTATGAGGAGGTTCGTTGAAATGACGTCCAACCTGGTTGTTATATCCGAGGCGGATCGAACGAACATGCTCCTCGCAGCGTTCAGGGAGTGTACGTTATGTCTCCCCCACATACAACATCTCTGGGCAGTGAGAACATGAGATGACATGGACAATACCCGATGACTGGCATGTGAATGATCGGTGGACATTGAAAGATGACAGGGGTCCGGTGATGACGGGGGATGTGTTGATGTACGGACATGCTTTGTAGTGTGGTTACTGACAAGGTGGTAAGGTGTTAGATGCGCGAAGTAAACTGTGAACAAGATGATCGCGTAGGTTAGTGTCACGTTTGTAAGCGACCAGCGGAGGCTCAGGAAATATGTCTTTCAATACTGTGTCATTCTGAATGATGTGGAAGTTTCTGAGGAGAATGTTTTTGATTGGGATGTTGTGAGGATGATACGTGATGCACAGGACCGGCCGGTCTTCTGCAGCACTGTGAATTTCCTCCCGCAAAGCTTCACTTCTGCTTGTGGCCTCAGCTTTAGAACGAGCGGTGTTGACGATGTCTTGGGGTATCCCTAGTGTGAGAAGAAAGTGGCCATGGTTTGGGTCTTTTTGGTGAAGTCGTCTTTGCTGCTGCAGACCTGACGGAGTCGCAGAAATTGGGAAAATGGGATACTGTTTTTGGTGGCGGCAGGATGGCTTGATGAAAACTGCAGGTAAGTGTGGGTGTCGGTAGGCTTATAATGGACGGTAGTATGGAGTTTGTCAGAGTCGGCTTTGGTGGATATTTGCATGTCGAGGAAGGGCACAGACTCCTCGGAAATCTCATGCGTGAATCGGAGAGACGGATGAAAAGATGAGATGAAGTTGATGAACTGTAGTGTTCGATCCGCCTCGGATACAACAACCAGGTTGGACGCGGCTTGAACATTCGCCCCTAGGGATGTATGCTCGGGCTGATGGGTAGTTGGTGCCAGACTTGACCCCACTGTTGATACTGGATGCTACCGTTGAGTGTGTGTGTGTATGTGTGTGCATGTACGTGTGTGGCAGCAGGCACGAGTGAATGCGAATGTATGCAGTGACGTGTATGTATGTAGACGGAAGTTTTGTGCTACGTGTTTTGTGCTTGTGTCTTTGCTTCATTTTTTAATTTTTTTAATTTTTTTTTTCCCTCATTCTAAATTCTCTTTATACAACAGGATGACGTCTTTTTTTCTATCTTGTTCTTTTCTGTTCTACGTTTGTTTCCATGTCACCTGAAGAAGGATCTTTGATCCGAAACGTCGTTCCTTGTTTCTATTTCAAAGGGTTTTCCACAACTATCTTCTGTTTTTCTTTCACATGAAACCCTAGCGGCAACAGTTTTACTATATAAATGATGAAAATGCTTAAAGGACGGGAAGATTGGATTTGGATGTTGTGATGTTACATACAACCTCAGTTGAAACCAAAATCAGTAGGGGTGCAGGTGGTGCTTGATGAAATTTAACTATTTTGTGTACACTGATCAAAAAGATTACAGTTATTTATAAGTGTATTGTGTACATAATCTTCACAACAAAGACATTCCAGGTACCTTGATAAAACATTTTTTTATGTTGATATTCGACTGTGAAAGTGCCAGAAACTTAGACTAATACCTTGGAAATACATTTCTAAGCCAGAAGCTTTCGTCAAAATCAACAAAATGAAGAAGCTTACATAGTTCTCTCAACAAAACGGCGAAAGATTTTTTTTTTCAGTGCATAACTCATATAAAATGATTTACAACAAAAAACTTACCTGAATTTTCTCCTTTGTCTGCGGATATTTTACTGTGTGGCTGCTCTGGTACACAACGTTGGTGGGAATGAATAGCCCGCGAGTGTAAAAATGTAAGAATAAGTCGCCTAGTTCCGAATTCCTCCGCATCAAAAAAGAGTGCATAACATTTTGTTTACAGCGGAATGCACGCAGCATCACTTTTTGTCCTCTAAATGGCAAAGATTTTTTTTAAACATTCTGATAGTTAACTAGCCTGCATCCAGTAGAAATTAATAATTGTTTTTGGTCAATTCGTTATTGTGAATATAGACCAATGATTTTTTTTTTGTATTGCTGGTGTATTATTGCAACATCAAGGGACAAATGCATCCGGTCAGAAAAATTGATCATATCACGCATTCTAAGAGACACAATTTCGAAACCAAAGTTTTTTTCACTGCTACAATCAAAAGTTATACAGTAGGTGCAAAATTTTTGTTGCTGTTGACCGATAAATCAGCTTACCTATAACCATGTCACAAAATAGCGGTCCCACGCAGCACCAAAAATGCAAAAGAAAAGAAAATTCATCGATTAATAAAGTTTTTGGGACAAGAAAAAAATCTCTGCAAACCTTCCACCTTTTGTCTGAAAGAAGCCGTCATTACTTTTAAACTTCAAAAGTAAAGTACTTTAATCTCGTCTGAAGCGATGCAGAAAACGGGCACTCGACAGAAAATTTGAGCCACGGCCATGTATATAAGATATTGCATGTGTCATGTCACTGCATTCGGCCAGGCGAAAAGATGGGCTTGTTCCGATAGCATATCTATTAAAAGGTCCTGATAAATCAACAAGACACAGTTGCAGTGCACCTGAATTGATCAGTATTCAGTCCCAGGTCCCCATAAACCACCAGTTAGGGCCGGGCGTCCATTATCACTCTGATGCTATATGAAAGTCAAACCCCGAACTAACCAACATCACCGCATTATTGGCTGGGGAGGGTGAAGAAAGAGGGGGTGGGGGGGGGGGGGGGGGGTTGGGTGGCTAGGAGTGGAGACCAACTTACCAATCTGTTGGAAATTTTGATACTACCATTATCAGCATCAAGTGTATAGGTCTATCGACATGTAGTGTCACTGCTACGTAGTGCACTGGTCATACTTGAAAAACAGGTTGTAGTTCTGTCAACACATAGAGAGATATAAAGATGGAGAATACAACAGATTTTTTGACGACGTCAATTTTTCATTGTTTTTGATCACAAATCGCTCATCTAATGACACACCCCGTTTTTTTAGGTTTCTCCTTATTTTTTTCAGTAAAATAAAGGTTTCCAAAATCAATGTCATTTAAAATTAATATTTTTTATTATAAAATGAATCAAGACGAATTACTTCTTCTAAATGATATCAACGCTGTAGAAAACAAAGATTTAGACTCTAAGAAACAGCGTCTTTTGTCTGTGATTGTCTCAGGCAAGTCAAAGGCTTATCTCGGAAAACAATACATGACAGAGGATATTGAATCTCTCACCGCTGACGAACTATTAAAACTTCATTCAAAATATGAAAACCACATTGCCTCACTAATGACTCGTGATTTGAGTCGATCTCTTGTATGCCTATACACAAAAGCAGTGAGTCACTTTCTAC
>BTPG01000005.1:136813338-136844828 GCA_036245525.1 Semisulcospira habei | reverse complement strand
TGATAGACTTTGGCCACAATATTGGTGTTCCCGATCCTGTACGCATCAAAGGAGCCGAGGTGGAAAGAGTTGATTTGTACCGGTATCTGGGAGTCATTATTAACAAGAAATTTGAACTGGCAGGAAAATTCAAATGCCATTCTTTCAAGGGTGGGGGGGGGGGGGGGGGGGGGGCGGGGGGGAGAGACATTACAGCACAAGACAAGGGAAGGGTGGACAAAATCATCAGTAAGGCAGAGGGAGTGATGGGCATGGAGGAGGAACATTTCAACAGTCTACCACCGACGACTGACAGACAAGACAACAACCGTACTGATGACAACTCTCATCCATTGCGAGAGGAGTTTGACAGCAGACGGATTGACAGGAGTGGTAGACTGAGACTGCCCATACTGCGTACCGAAAGGTACAGAAAATCTTTCATCCCTAGGGCTGTCAACCTATACAATGACTCTCTTACTAGCTCTCAACACGTGAGTTGGCATGCGCGGGTGTATGTGTGTGTGTCTTTTATTATTATGTGTATTTATAAACTTTTAAATTCCTTTGTTTTCCTTGTTAATCTGATGGAGCAGACAGTGTAATTTCCTGATTTTGGGGGGGTTATTAAAGTTATCTTGTAAGGGTAGTTTTATCGAGCCATAGTGCTGTTGATAAGTACCTTTATTTGTATTGACACTTAGTGCTAACAGGAT
Organism: Semisulcospira habei; assembly: GCA_036245525.1. NCBI lineage: Eukaryota > Metazoa > Mollusca > Gastropoda > Semisulcospiridae > Semisulcospira > Semisulcospira habei. The sequence goes on along the minus strand of BTPG01000005.1, from coordinate 136,844,133 downwards.
TCACCCTGCGCTGCCACCATTCTTTTCTACTGAGCTGCCATCGATCTTTGTTAGCCAGCACACAGCCATGTGCAGACCAACATTGCCTGTGTCAGCCCTATGATCTTTTGCTTACTCGGTTCCTGATAGCCACACTGACATTGTGACGCTGAAGGGATCAGTTTCACACATTTTTTGTGGTAAATCTACTCTATAAAAACCTATCCAGCTTGAATGCACACAGATGTGATCTACCCAGCTCGAATGCACACAGTGATAATATCACCAATGATGTGAACAGACTGAATTCTGTCAATAAAACACAGCATAAATTCACCCAGCATGATGCAACACGGACTGTAATTCAGCCATCTAAAAAAAATCTGGTTTAATAGGAGCCGCGCAACTTAACACCAGATTAACACCAGGCAGATTAACACCTTTTTAGATTCATGCTGGGTAGGTTTTCGTTCGGTAGATTCCCACGGGGTAGATTGTCACCTAAATATAGAGGAGTTGACCCTTTAGGCACCGAGACAGCCAGATAAGTTTAGAAATAAAGAGTAGTTGATGAAGGAATTTTATCTGCACAGCCATTGCACACAGTAACATTTCTTTACATGTATGAAGTATGACTATAGGTAATTCTTCTGCTGTGAAACATGAGATAGGTACATTTAGTGGCATTGTGGGAGAACAAAAATGTATTATTACCCTTGCGTTTGTAGTACTTCCCTAGAGCTAGACTGGTGCTGGAATTGTTTACTTCACAGTATTTATGATCAAGCTCCTCCAGGGACAAAATAAATAAAATAAATCGGTGGGACTATAGAAGTAAACAAGCAAATGAGGTCTTTGTTGTTTGTCCTGGCCTTCATGGCAGACCTTAATGCAAACAAAATAGCCTTGATGCTATCATGTCTGGACTTTTATCAGGCCATCTTGACATTTTCATAAATTGTGACAACCGACTCGTAGGTCTATATAATTCAAATAACATCGGGAAAGAATGTAATGATTATGAAGCCATTTCTACTCAGTTTCACAGATTTTGTAATACTATTGCCTTTTCACTCACAGGTACTGAACAAGCAACTGGGTCATCAGAGAGCATTTATGAATCACCTCAGCAAATTCATTGAAACCAAGCACTCCAGCATTGCATCTTTGGAGCTGATGCGCCGCCTGATTATAATTCTTCATCAACTGAGGCAATTGGCGTATTATAAGCTGTTTCTTATTGTAGCATCTGAGGTTACCACCATTTCACCACCACTTCAGTTTGAAATATCGCTTTGTCTTCTGGGAATGCTACAGTAAAATGTGATTACATTCTCGGCATTACTAGCCAGATTATTGTGACTAATATTGAGAAATGGCACATGGGCGTAGCAGCCATGCTCTGGCCACTGCAAACGGAAAGACAGAGTGTCCTATCAAGCATTGTACTGTTGCTTTAGAGAGACTGAAACCTGAGATGCTTCACCCTGAAACATGTAACACTTCACCCAATCACGACAAGAGCAGTGAAGCAAAGAACGCAGCTTGCAGAAATTCTGGTGCACACCAGCCTTTTAACAAGTACAGCCAAACGGAAAAATCAGCAGGGAAAGATGCACACAAACTTGCTGCTAAAAGTGATAAGCCTAAGCGATTTAAGTGTGGAGTTTGTAGCGTATTGTTTCGTAGACGTGCCCATCTTGAAAGTCACATGAGGACTCACAGTGGTGAACGCCCATTTCAATGTGATCTTTGTGGGGCCACTTTCCCTTATTCCAAAACTCTGACTGATCACAAGAGGCACCACACTGGTGCCAAACCTTACCAGTGCAAGGAGTGTGGGAAGTCTTACACCCGCTCGGATACACTCAAAATGCACATGAGGACTCACAGTGGTGAAAAACCCTACGAATGCCATCACTGTCATGCACGTTTCACCTACCACTCCATGTATGTCCTGCATATCCGTAGACTGCACTCCAGTCAGCCACGGCCCTTTGAGTGTGATGTCTGTGGAAAAAGGTTTATAGCGACGTCCAAGCTGACTTTGCACAGAAGAACTCACTCTGAGGAAAGGCCTTATAAATGTAACGTGTGTGGAAAGTGTTTTAAACAGTGGGGTCATCTGGATGATCACAGCAGGTCACATACAGATGAAAGGCCTTATGTTTGTTCTATGTGTCAGCAAGCTTTTGTGCGCCATAGTACTTTGAGAGTTCACTTAAAAACTCATTCTAAAGACAAGCCCTATCATTGCACTTACTGTGAAAAGAAATTCTCGACTTCTTCTAATTTGAAACTGCACGTAAGAACTCACACTAAAGAAAAACCATTTAAATGCACTTTGTGTCAGAAATGTTTTGCACAGTCCGGCCAGCATAAAAACCACATGAAATACCACCTGGGCCTGAAAACATTTCAGTGCACACACTGTCAGAAAACTTTCACCCGTAAGTATGAACTGGATTCCCATATTAGGGTGCACACACATGAGAAGCCTTATAAATGTCCAGAGTGTGGTAAAAAATTTAGTCATACTGCCAGTTTGAAACAACACAAGAGGACTCATACAGGAGAAAGGCCATACGCTTGTTCTACATGTGACAAATGTTTCAGGTCTGCTGGCCACCTGGCTACTCATCTCAAAACACACAGCTAAAGTATATTAGTATACTTTACACATCTGCTTGGCTTGACTTCGCGAACGAAGATTTTATAGGAGTTGCCCACGACGTCTGCAGGCTTGTTCGTGGCTGCGGAGGCCAATCCGAGACAGGCAGGTTCGACCGCAGTGGCTGCAGGGGAAGGTATGGCCAGGGTTCTGAGCTGCGGCATCTCTGTTTTTTCTCCTGAGCCGCTTGTCCTTAAGGCTAGCTCTGTGAGAGTCCTCAAAGGAGACAGCTGCCTTGTAAATGGTGGAGCGCCAGGTGTCACGGTCCGTAGCAAGCGAAGACCACTGGTGGTGGTCGATTTGGCAGGCACTAAGTGACTTCTTGAGACAGTCTTTGTATCTCTTCTTTGGTGCCCCTCTGTCACGGTGTCCAGTAGCAAGCTCGCCGAACAGGGTGATCTTTGGTAGGCGATGATCCTCCATCCTGGAGACATGCCCCGCCCAGCGGAGCTGTGTCCGCAGCAGCAAAGCCTCGATGCTCACAGTTTCAGCCTGTTCAAGGACCTCGACGTTGGTGACATAGTCACTCCAGTGAATGCCCAGGATGGTACGCAGGCAGCGCTGGTGGAAGCGTTCGAGGAGTCGTAGTTGGCTTCGGTAGAGGGCCCAGGACTCGGAACCATACAGCAGGGTGGTGAGGACCACAGCTCTGTACACGCTGATCTTGGTGCCTGTTTTCAGCTGTTGATTGTGCCACACCCGCTTGAAAAGTCGCCCGAAAGCGCTGTTCGCTTTTGCCAGCCTGCTGTCAAGCTCCTTGTCCAGCTTGGCGTCCGACGTGATAACGCAGCCAAGGTAAGTAAACTGGTGCACTGACTTTAGTTCAGACTCGCCAATGGTGATGTGAGGAGGGCGATACACTGTCTTGGGTGCCGGCTGATGGAGGACCTCTGTCTTTTTCAGACTGACCTCGAGTCCAAAGAGCTGGGCAGCATCTGCGAAGCAAGTCGTGATGCGCTGCAGGGCTCTCTCTGTGTGTGCAACGAGGGCAGCATCATCAGCAAAAAGCAGCTCACGAATCAGTTGGTCTAGGGTTTTCGTGTGGGCCTGCAGTCGTCTGAGGTTGAACAGGCTGCCATCGAGACGATACCTTACTTTACACATCTAAGGTGCATTAAACCCCTTGAACAGTAATAATAATAATAAGCGCATTAAATAGGCGCTTTATCCCAATTGAAAATCGGCTCAAAGCGCCGCCGCGAACTGAACCCAACAAACACGCTCACGTGAAACAGTACCAGTGGTTGCACGCGCATGGGGCTTGACACGTTGAGTCATTAGCACATTGTTTCCCAAGGTCATAATTCTGAAGATACCACATATGCTGCAGATCTGTAGGCCACTTTGCTAGACGCCTAAAAACACAACTAAGTTGCCTTAAAAGCCCACTACTGCCATGACTGTTCAAAGAAACACTTTTGACACAGATGGTTACGAAACACTACATACAGGTCTAGCTTTGGCTCATTTTGACACAAGGTTATTTTTTAGATCAGTGCAAATTCGTTGAGAAAAAGCAAAAACACTTTATTTTTCTTCAACTCATTGCTTACACTATAAGATGAATGTAGGTGTTTTGTGAAGTTCCCCCACATGAAAATATACTGGTTGCGAGTCCTGGACTCTTTGCTTTCCTAGGATTTGATCTCAACCTGGTCTCATGACTGGTGGTAGCGAATCAAGGGAGATGACCAGTGCGCAGTGCATGCCAAAAGTGAGAGATAACCAGTGTGTGCCTGTTTCTGACACAGACCAGGGGCCATTTGCAGGAGTGGGCCTAGTCCTGTGCCAGCCACTAAGCAAGGTGCTCCGCTATAGCGGAGTGCATTGCTTAGTGGCTGGCACAGGACTAAGCTCATTCATGTGACTGACCTGTGTGCCATTTACATCAAATCAAATTGATAAATCAGTGGACAAGGTGCACCGCTGTTATTTTGTATTTTCAGCACCAGCTTTAACAGGTATATTAGGCATCATAACTCAGTATTGCCTTTTAACCCCTTTCCTGCTGAGAACAAGTGAACACAATCCAAGAGACTACAAGATGCTTAGATCCTCATGAGCTCCCGTGGCTGCCTCTTGCTGAGACTAATTTGTATCTATGTTTTTTTTAACGATTGTGGCTTTTGATTTTTACACGAGCAAAGATTTCAGAAACAAAATAGGCATTTGGTGGCAAAGGGTTAAGCTCATACAGGATCCAAACATTTTTTATTTTATTTTCATGGTTTGCTTGTGTATTTTTTTATGTTTTGGTTTGGAGTGGTTTGTGGTTAATTTGTATTTGATTATTGTACAAAGTATGTTATTACTTGTTTCTGTTCTTGCATGCTTTGTTGCTCACCGATGCCTTTTGGCTTGGTTTCTTTTTTCTGTTGAGTGGTCATTACAAAATTTCTTACTTCAACCCCTTGTGCATACTGTCACTGGTACTGTTTGCAATACTGTTGGCTGTACACACTAGGGGGTTACAATACAATCAATACAACTTTATTGTCTGTTCGAGTCAAGGCACGACAGAAATTTGCCTTTATGAGTTTTGGATCATGTAAATTTACAGGCATATGAATTGTATTACCTGCTGTTGGTAGCAGTTTTTATCAGGGTGATTTCTGCAGGAGTCGCCTCAACCAAAAGTGCTAGTAACAGCCAGCGGGTTAACTTTAATTTTGTACACGTGGCATAAAGAAGATACAGATGTTTTCTGTGTGTATAAAAAAAATGCATTCATTGAATTAAAATGGGATGGGCACATACTTATTATTTGTCTTCCCTTTTAATTTACTGATTGCATCAATTCATTTTGAAATCCCCATACCCACATCCACCCCAACTCGACCCTCTTCCTTATACAGTGTATAATATCAAAACCTATAAATAAAAGATGTTGCAGCATGTTTTCAAAAAGATATACTGAAATTTCCATGTTTTTGTCTACCGTATTGAATCTTTTTTACGAAAAAAAATCAATCTTCTCATTAATAATCGCATGATTTTTTTATATACGGTATTTACATAAGCCTACAGTTTGTCTCAGCTCTCGGGTATGATAGGTCAGTTGTGACCTGTATGCCCTAGGTGTGAAAATCAGATAATTTTCTGCACCATTTTTTCAGAGTTATTTGTAAAACAGCTAACATAACTTTAATTTTTCTTTTATGAAAAAAACTATCTTCTCATTAATACTCGCATGATTTTTCATAAACAGTGTTTGCATAAGCCTGCTGTTTGTCCCGGCCCTGGGGTAGGTTTAGGTCAAATTGTGACCTGTAATCCCTAGGCATGAAAATTGGCAACAAAATTGCCAAGTTGATTCTCTGATAGTCAAATGTTAGTACTGCGATGAGTGACGTATAACAACGAGTCGTCACTATGAACACGGCATCGTGGGACTAATGATGCCATGACGTGAAGCATGAAGTGACGTCATTTCGCTGCTCATGCTATTATTCTTCTTCAGAATAGCTATGCTGCGCCAGACCACAGAGCTTACGAATGGAGGGGATCGCCGTGTTTTCGTCTTTATTTCTGTGTGCCAGTGTGTGTGGATCAGAGAGTGGGCTAGAGTAGAAGGTGATGGATTCCTTTCGCTACACGAGCCCACAGAGCGTACTAATGGCGGGAAGCGTCGTGTGTCCTGGCCATCCTTGTTTGTGTGCGCCGACGTGTGTTGGTCAGAGGCTAGCTTAGAGAGGGGGAAAATGAATCGGCATAATAAGCCTAAAAATATGACCAACTCTGAATGTTCCTAAAAGATAAACACATCTGAACTCCTAACAATACGGTAGACTTTGGCATGAAATCCTCCTCTTGTTTCTGATTCTAGTGCTTTAAATTGCATTTTACATTTTGAATGTTTGTGTTATGTACATTTTGCTTCATGTTAATTAATGGAATGATGAAAGAATTTGTGATTTACTGTATGTGCATGCAGCCACTGGTACTGTTTACAATAATGGTGGCTGCATGCAAATGGTGGTTAAAAAGCATTTGCTCAGAGCCATTGCTCGGTGCCATAATAGAGTAAACTTTATTATCTCCTTCATGTTGTGCCTTATTTTATACAGGCCGCAGTTATGATTTTTGGCTCACATGTGAAGCAAAAGTGAGTATATTCTGGGCCAGTGGTTGTTCGTCTGTCATCTGTGGTCCATGGCAAACTTTAATATTGGCATTTTCTCAGAGACCATTTAAGCCACAGTCTTCAAACTTGGCTAAAGGATACTTTGTGGTAATACCTTCAAAACATACCAATTTGAGTGACCTCTCTCAAGTCAAAGGTCAAGGTCACATGAGATGAGGAAATATGTCAAAAATGCCATATTTGGACAAAATTTATTTTTTCTCAAATACTATTCGCAACTTGAAGCCCAAAATTGGTACTAAGATACCTATCGGTAGACCTTTCTAAGCATACTAATTTGTTTGATGTATCGGAAGGTCAAGGAGATCAGGAAGTAGGTTTAAAAAAAAAATGCCACATTTTTACAACAGATGTTTTTTCTCAAATACTATTCACAACTTCAAACCCAAACTTGACGGAGAGATACCTGATTATAAGACCTATCTATGCATACTAATTTGGATGACCTCTCTTAAAGGTCAAGGGTCACAAGAGTTTGGCAAATGTATGTAAAATGCCAATTTTTTTTATAGAATTGTATTTCTTTAAATTTTATCAACATTTTTACAAACTTTTCAATCAAATTTGGCACAAAGGTATAGCTGATTAAAAGACCTTCTATGCAAACTAATTAGTTGATCCATCACAAGGGTCATGGGATGATCCAAAAATAGGTTAGTAGAAATAGCCATATGTTTAACATCAAACCCAAACTTGGTACAGAGATACTGATGGTAAGACCTATCTATGTATACTAATTTGAATGAACCCTCCGTAAGGTCAAAGGTCACATGAGGTCTGTAAATGTGTGAAAAATGTCAATTTTTGTTAGAATTGTAAGTTTTATAAAGGTTTTTGCCAACTTTTTAATGAAATTTGGCATGAGGGTTGCTGATGTCAAGACATGTCTATGCATACTAATTTAGTTGACTCATCACAATGGTCAGGGGTCACGGGGGTTTGACAGATGTGTGAAAAATGCTTTAATTTTGATTTCACTGGTGCTGAAGCCAGCCTTTACTTCTTGTCACGCATGGGCATCAGTCATGCACATGAGCCATTAGGGCTTTGCCTTTCTTGTTTGTTTAACATTGATGAATGTGTATCGATTTACACATGTATCAGGATGTTTTCATTTTACAGTCAAATTCTTCTGCTCCACTATCGGTATTATGATGGTGAAATAAAATATGTTGACACAGTGTACATGTATATTGATTGATACACATGAAAAAAACATATTCCTGCTGTTGTCCGTGCTGCCATGAATGCTTAGATGATTTACATTCGACAGTGTACCTAAATCTGTGTAATTATGCCCTACGTACATCTACACCCAGGACAGGTGGAGCCCTGTATGCAGGGCATATGTACACAGATTTAGGTACATTATCCATTTGTTTCAAAATCTTTAATGTATCTGTACAGACCCAAAGGAAATGTGCGCAAGGAAGACGAACACTCTGAAACTACAGCAAAAGTGCATGTTTTGTATTTAGACTTTGAATGCCACAACAACAATGAAGTAATGTGACGATTTCTGGAGGATCGTATTCATGGGTACAATGGTTTCCTTTTGGTTCTTGCACATTATTTATGCGCCTTGGTACTAATGGACAGTTGGTAAAAACCCAGTGGACATATGCCCTAAGTACATTTAAACCTAGGACAGGGCAAGATATACCAAACCAGCACCATTAACCGCCTTGTGCATGCAGCCACTGACACTGTGTACAGTACCAGTGGCTGCACACACAAGGGAGTTAAACAGTAACATTGTATCTTATATATAGAACACAGTCTACAAATCCTTTTTTCACTTTGATGAATGTGTTTTGAATAAATAACGCATGTATTATGTCAGATGTGTATTGACACCAGTGGCACAGAGAGCGCTGATGGGCTGGGAACCTCTTGGGCCAAGAATTATCACAGCAGCCTTTAGAACCAAGAAAAAGATCAAGCTGAACGTCATCCAGTGTTATGCGCCCACAAATGACAGTGACGAGGAAGAGAAACAAGAGTTCTGCGACCGACTCCAGAGTGCTGTGGACAAATGTGCGGAGCGAGACATCACCATCGTCATGGGCGATTTTAATGCCAAAATAGGGGAGGACAACACCGGATACGAAGAGGTGATGGGGAGACAGGGACTAGGGGAGATGAGTAAAAATGGGGAGAGGTTTGTAGACTTTTGTGCTCTAAACAGACTTGTCATTGGAGGCAGCATCTTCCCACACAGAAGAATACACAAAGCAACTTGGGTCTCGCCTGACCACACTACAGAGAACCAAATAGACCATATCTGCATTAGCAAGAAATTTAGAAGATCCCTTCAAGATGTTCGAATGAGGAGGGGAGCTGATGTCACCTCAGACCACCATCTGCTTACCTTAAGAATAAAGCTCAAGTTAAAGAAAAGCCGCACAGAGACCACAAGAAGACAGCGCTATAATGTAGGCCTCCTGAGAGACTGGAGTGAGAGAAGAGTTCAAACTGGTGCTGTCCAACCGGTTTCAAGCGCTACAGGAGCTAGTAAATGAAGAGGATGCGGTCACCACAGAGCAGCAGTAGAAGGCAGTTAGAGAGGCGCTGAACTCAACCTGAAAAGACACTGTAGGGTTCAGGAAACACCATCACAAGGACTGGCTGTCGGCACAGACCTTGAAGAAGATAGAAATGAGGAAGCAGTTGTCAACAACAGTCGCACGAGAGCAGCCAAAGCAAGGGCACAGGAGGAATACGCGGAAGCCAACCGCGAGGTGAAGAGGAGTATCAGGGCAGACAAGAGGGCCTACACAGACAGCCTGGCAACAGAGGCAGAAAAGACACAGGCAGCGGCAACATGAAACAGCTCTACGACATTACCAGAAGATTGTCGGGCAAGTATGGCCATACAGAAAGACCAGTAAAAGACAAAGAAGGCAAGCCTATTGCAGACAGAGCAGACCAACTCGACAGATGGGCCGAGTATTTTGAAGAGTTACTGAACAGACCCAGCCCACCCGACCCCCCAGACATCCAGCCAGCAGAGACCGACCTGCCCATCAGCTGTGACAGACCCAGCCGGGAAGAGATCAGAAGAGCAGTGGCATTTTTGAAGAACAGCAAAGCAGCAGGGCCAGATGGCATCCCAGCGGAGTCTCTGAAAGCAGACCTAGAGACAACAGTAGAGCTGCTGTACCCACTGTTTGGAAAAATCTGGGAAGAGGAGGTGATGCCGGCTGACTGGAAGGAGGGGTACCTAATCAAGCTTCCCAAGAAAGGCGACCTCAGCAAGTGTTATAACTACAGAGGAATCACCTTGCTGTCAGTACCAGAAAAGGTCTTCAACATAATCATCCTGGAGAGAATGAAGAGCTCCGTTGACCCCCAGCTGAGAGACCAGCAAGCAGGATTCTGGAAAAACCGATCATGTACAGACCAGATCGCCACTCTCCGCATAATCATGGAACAGTCTCTGGAGTGGAGCTCCCCGCTGTATGTCAACTTTGTGGATTACGAGAAAGCATTTGACAGCGTGGACCGAGAGACTCTGTGGAAACTCCTACGACACTACGGTGTACCCGCAAAGCTCATCCGCCTGATCAAGAGCAGCTACGATGGCATGACATGGCGTGTGATCCACGAAGGGCAGTTCACCAGGGAGCTCCAGATCAGAACCGGAGTCAGGCAGGGGTGTTTGCTGTCTCCGTTCCTCTTCCTACTGGCCATAGACTGGGTCATGAAGAGGACCACAGAGCACAGACGAAGTGGAATACAGTGGACACTGTGGACACAGCTTGACGACCGCGATTTTGCATACGACTTGGCTTTACTGTCCCACACTCATCAACAAATGCAGGACAAGACCACGAGGCTTGCTGACATCTCGTCCCAAGTGGGCCTCACCATCCACAAACAGAAAACAAAGACAATGAGGCTGAATGCAACCAGGGAAGAACCAGTCTTGCTTGCTGGCACGCCGTTGGAGGAGGTGGAGTCCTTCACCTATCTCGGGAGCATCATAGACAAAAAAGGCGGCACTGATGCAGATGTCAGAGCACGAATCAGTAAAGCCAGAGCAGCCTTTCTCCAGTTGAAAAAAGTGTGGAGTTCCAGAGAGCTGTCACAACACACCAAAGTCCGGATTTTCAACTCCAACATAAAAGCAGTTCTCCTATATGGAGCAGAGACTTGGAGATTGACAAAAACCGCAGTCAACAGAGTACAGATCTTCATAAACAATTGCCTTAGAATAATTTTGAAAATCCACTGGCCAGAGAAGATCATCAACGTCAGACTCTGGGAGAGAACAGAGCAGATAACAGCAGAGAATGAAATAGGGCGAAGAAGATGGGGATGGATTGGTCACAGTCTGAGAAAGCCAGCTTCCAGTATCACTAGGCAGGCATTGTCATGGAACCCCCAGGGAAAGAGGAAAAGAGGCAGGCCGAGAAACACCTGGCGTCGATACTTCGAAGCAGACATCAAGAGACTGGGAACCACCTGGAGTAAAATCGAAGGAGAAGCACAGGACAGGAGTCGCTGGAGGTCTCTCGTCGACGGCCTATACCCAGGGAGGGGTGACAGGCGTAAGTAAGTAAGTAAAAGTAAGTATTGATTGACAGTATAATTCTCGTCTGTTCCATTATCAGTGCATGTACATGTATTATGATCACAGCACAAGAGAGATTGCCAGTAGGCGAAGGTCCTCAGGCCCACGATCTCTGCAATGGGCCTGCTCACGGCTGTTCGCGGGCCCACTGCAGCCGTCATGGGCCCGAAGAAGTTTTGCTACTGCAGGGTTGATGCTGTAAATTGTTATACATTGTGAAAAATGACTGGTCTTTGGTGTCATTGACCCATTTAACCCGAAGGCCAAATTTTTCAAATTTTGGAGGCATCACCTAACAACTATGCACCATTTGCAGGAGATGGATTTACCAATGATAATTCAGAAGTAGTCCCAGATGAGCCTGGCATCCTCAGGCGCCAAGCTCATCAGACATTACCCTTAAATTATCATGGTCGATTCATCTCCAACTGTAGTGTGTTAGGGCTAAATGGGTGAACCCCCTTGTGCATGCAGCCACTGGTAGTACCGATGGATGCATACACAGGGGGTTATGTTTGCATTGATTTTTCCAGGCATGTCATTGTGCTTTAGAGGTAGTACTCATCATGCTGTATACTGCCACGTGATGACCCCACAGCAACCAATTAAGCTGCACTGTTTTACTCTATCAATTGGGTGCTTTGCATTATGCAGTGATGTGATGATCACGTGGTGAAATAAGACAACTGCCAGTCAGAAGCTGGCACTGCACCGTGCAGTTGAAGCTGGTAGCTTCCCTGGGGCTAACAGCGCAGTTGATGTCTGGCAGCTGCATTTGACCTAGAATATGTAGGAGAATAGGTAAAATCCTCTCTGCAGGGTCTTTGTGCAGCAGTACATAGCACTATTAGTACACAGCCTTAGCTTTTGTCATTTTTTTAGCCCGTTTGACGGTGGGATATTGTGTCAGTTGTTTTTTTTTTTTCATTTTATTGCTATTAAACCTGTTGTTTTCGCACTTTTTTTCTTTCTTGCCCTAAACACAGTTATGTTTAAAACTGTTTACTGACAACTATAACAAAAGCAATAAGGCCTTTTTGACGACATAAACACAAGCACTGTGAGGAATTAAATACCAATCAGACATTTAATTCTTTAAATTTACAAGATGATCCATGGCAACTGAATTCTTTTCTAATTCATACATTCTTAATAATAAATTTCAGTTGACATAAATATAAAGTAGGTATATCTTTTGCTAGTCTGAATTGTTGCCCTTTTCCTGACAAAGGTGAAATTTGACATCTTTTGCAGACTTCTCAGAAAACGCTTTGTTTTAAACAAATTATGCTGTAAATCTCCATGTAAACATAGAGATGAAGTGCCTCTTTCAAATAAAATCAAGTGCATCAGCACAATTTGGCCTAGCAATGCAAAATCTGAAAGGATTTTTTTTTTTTTTTACACCCAGTGTGAATGTTGAAAGAGAAGCTTATTGATATCAATTAACAGGAAAATAATATCGACAAGTTTGATAGAGACCAGTGTTATAGTCAGGATATTTTCTGACACATTTTCTATAATAGAGTGCGATGAAACTGTTAATGGACAGCTCTTTTTGTACAGTTAAAGACAAAATTGTCTGTATTAAAAGTTTGGTTCTTGTAATAATAATTAAAAATAATTACGGTATTTATAATGCGCATATCTTATAATAATTATAACTCTAAGCGCGCACTCACAACTCATGCACGTATGCGCATGCTTAGACAACGGCTCGCATACCACAAAAAGTGTAATACATTACGACAGTCGACTTGGGGTGGGGAGTGTGGTGATATAGTGCTAGAACTGTTGAAAGAGGTGAGTTTTGAGGGCGGACTGGAAGGAGGAGAAAGAGTGTTTCTGATGGTGGGAGAGTGTTCCAGGCGGATGGACCGTATACAGAGAAGGAGCGGGGGCCGAAAGTGCTGAGTTTGGTGCAGGGGATGTGGAGGCGGAGAGAGGCGGAGCGGGGAGGAGTGTAGGGGTGAAGTAAGTTTGAGAGATAGGCAGGAGCGCAGTTGTTCAGGGATTTGTAGCAGAGAGACAGAATCTTGTATTGGATGCGTTTGAGAGGGGAGTGATGTGGTCAGATTTTTTTCTTCTTGAGGATGAGGCGGGCAGCATTGTTCTGGACATGCTGGAGGGTGGAAATGGTGGAGTGAGGGAGGCCGGAAAAGAGAGAGTTGGAGTAGTCGATGCAAGATAGGATGAGAGAGACAGCAAGTTTGGTGGCAGCTTCGGTAGTGAGGTATTTTCTTATCTGACTGATGCAGTGGAGGTGGAAATAGCATGCCTGGGCCGTGGCAGAGACAAAGCTGGTCATGGAAAGAGAGGAATCAAAGATAATGCCAAGGTTTTTGGCCTAGTCAGAGAGAGAGAGAGAGATGGGGGTGCTGTCGAGTTGAAGGTGGAGAGAGGAAGGGAGCTGTGAAAGTTTCTGGCAAGTGCCTACCAGCATGGCTTCCGTTTTGTCGTCGTTCAGTTTAAGCTTGTTTGCTTCTTGTCACCTCAATGGTCTGATTGGGGAGTTTATTTCGAAGATACAAGTCTCGGGCTAAAGCCCTCGACTTTCATGTCCGAAATGATCGGACCCTCGGGGCGGCAAGAACCACTGGCAAAGCCTAACTCGTAATACAATTAGTAATATATTACAGGCAAATCAAACTGGCTGATTTAAGCATGTTGAAGCAGATTAATGAGAAGTGATGATGCTCAGTTAGGTAGCACAGTTAACTCATTTAACCCCACTGCCACAGTACCCAAGTTTTGGAGGTGTCACCATGTAATAACAATTTCAGAAGATGTATCGACCAAGTTGATTCAAGGGTAGTGCCAGATTAGCTTGGCACCATCAGTTGCCAAGCCAGGCTGGCACTACCTGAATTATCTTGGTCAATCTGTGCTGTAGGGTGTCAGGGCTAAATGGGTTACACTGAGTTCACTTGCAGTGGACTGCATGAGCTTGTCGGTTTTTAGGCAGGAACATGTTGCTTTAACTGACCCCCTCGTTACCAGCTGCATATTATACCTGGCATGCTCACCAGATCTGGAAAAGCACACTTAGTGGCAGAGTACGTAATGCAGCTTAGTGGCAGAGTACGTAATGCAGAAAAGTTTTATATTAGTCAAAGAGTTAATATACATGTTCATAAAATAGAGTCCCACATGCTTAAATTGAAAACGGATAAATTGAACAACGCTTAACATTTTTTCCCCCAGCCAAAGCTGTTCTTTTTATGACAGATTTTACAATGGATAACTCAAACTTGCTTAAGTCAAACTTTGGATAAGTCGCACATGTTTTTCCGCTCAAAGGTAGGACTCTGTCAAAGACGGTGTGGGTCAAATGGTTGTTGTGACGCGTCTAGTGTGGTAGTGTAGCGTCTGTGCTTGTCGCTCTCGCTTTCAGCTCCCACCGCTGGCTAGCAGTTTTGCGAAAAGGGGAGCAGAACATGTCAGTCTCTCCCTGCCAGTACACAGCCTCTCCAACAACAAGCCTCATGTAGTGCCTCCTCGTGGTGACTCATGGTAACCGAGCACCTTACGGACTCGGGCTGAACTACAGAGGACTCGGAGGAGATCTGGCCCCCAGACATGCGGCATGCAGGCCCATCGATGTGTGGACAAGCCCTGATGCCCATGAACCAGATCCCCAGCTATGGGTAAATAGCCCCACTGCCTTGTGGGTGCCTTGGGAGAGGCAAAGGCTAGGGGAGTAAACCCTATACAAATCCGGGCAGGGATGCTCGATAGCCTTGGTTGGCAGATCTCCTTCGAGAAGGAAAACTCCGAGGAAAAACCTGAGTAGATGGGACCCATATTGCCTTGGTCGGCAATCCATCTAGGAGAAGGATACTCCAAAACTAAACCATCCTGTGCTCCCAGGAAAGGCCTTTTGACCAGGAGCTAAGGGTGAGGTAACCCCGACAGAAACCCAGAGTGCTGAAGACGGAGGTACTGGGCTGCACAGCGCACTCTAATAAACCACAGTACCATGCATATACAGCCATATGACACTTGGAGATGGATTCAACAGGAATGGTGCTCGCCCTGTGGAGTCTCACCAGGCAGGTGCAGTACCGGGCTCTGCGCCTCTTCGGAGCCCACCCCCAGCGACTGGAGGACCTTCCCGACTGTCTCGAGGAGCCAGGGGACTGGGAAGTAGAGCGACTGGCCAGCGAAAAAACAAGACCAGAGACAAAGAAAAAGCCAATGTGAACATCATGCACTGGAATGCCGAAGGGGTTACCAACAAGAAAACAGAACTAGAGCACTTTCTGCATGAAAACAGCATAAACATCTGCTGTATACAAGAGACACACCTGCAAGAAGGGAAACCATTTAAGGTCAGAGGATATCAGGTCTTCCGAAGTGATCGCCAAGGGAGGAAGAAAGGGGGGGTTATGACCATAGTTAGAAACAACCTGAATGCCAGCGAAACCAGGAGATTCATGGAAGAGGCAGAATACATCCAGGTCAAGGTAACCACCAGTGACAGCACCCTTGACCTTGTCAACTACTACTGCCCTAATGATAAGTTGCTGTCCCTCGACACTATCCAGGTCCCGGATAGTGGATTCCTCATCACTGGTGACTTCAACAGCCAGTCCCAGAGTTGGGGATATGACACACTGGACAAGAGAGGAGAAGACATTGAGGAGTGGCAAGATGAAAACCACCTGATACTAACTTGCCAATGACCCTGAGGACCAACCTACCTTCTACTCTCGCCGCTGGCACACCACCACTACACCGGACCTGGCGCTTTGCACTGAAGATGTTCATAAGCGCCTCAGCAGAACAGTAGGACCACAGCTAGGAGGAAGTGACCACCGCCCTATCCTCCTAACCCTAAAAGGATGCACAGCAGCTAGCTCGCCACACCGGCCAAGATGGAACTACCGAAAGGCAGACTGGCGCTTGTTCAGTATTCGAACAAATGAGCTAATGCAAGACCTCACTGTTTCTGGAAGGAACATCAACAATGTGGTCAGAGAGTTTAATGACATCATCAGTAAGGCAGCCAAGGAATCCATACCTCGAGGGGTCCGGAAAAAACTACACCCCATACTGGACCGCAGATCTTCAGAAAGCACATGACAACCTCACTAGGGCCAGAGAAGACGCTGAAACCAACCCCAGCCAAGAAAACAACATCAAGCTAGAACACAGTAAGGCCCAGTATCTGAAGTTGAAGATGGAGTGCACAAGAAGAAGTTGGAGAGAGAAGACTGCAAGACTAAACATGGACAGGGACACCACGAAGTTGTGGAGACTGACCAAGGCGTTGAACGATGAGGGCACCAGGGAACAGAAGATCACCTTGGAAGAAGAAGGGAAAGCACTGACTGGTAGGAAAGCTGCAAACATGTTTGCACAGATCTATGCGAAAGAAAGTGACATCACTGTCCCACGAATGCTTGCGAAAGAAATCAGACAGGAAGAAAGAGAGAGAACAAGAGATGCGAACATCCATGATGCAATGAAGAAGGACATCACCCTTCCAGAACTGAAGATGGCCATCAAACAGCTGAAGAAGAAAAAATCTCCAGGTCCAGACAGCATCTCAAACGAGATGTTACAACACCTTGGCAACACTGCCTTAATGAAGCTACTGGACATCTTTAACCACAGCTGGAGAGGAGGACAGGTACCCCAGTGCTGGAAAGAAGCCAGGATGATCCCAATTTTGAAGAAAGGGAAGAATAAGTCCAAAGCCCTGAGTTATCGCCCCATCAGCCTGACAAGTTGTGTGTGCAAGACCATGGAGCGCATCATCAACAAGCGCCTGCAGTGGTACCTGGACTCCGAGAGCATTATCGTGCCAGAGCAAGCCGGCTTCAGAAGCTACAAGAGTACAGAAGACCAGACAACACACCTTGCACAGGTCATAGAAGATGCCTTTCAAGATCAGAAGGTGACATTAGCTGCCTTCATTGACCTACAGAAGGCTTTCGACAAGGTGTGGAAGGATGGTCTCCTTGTGAAACTCCTTCGCAGTGGCATCCAAGGGAATATGTACCGGTGGACCAAGTCATACCTGCACAATCGCAGAGCCCGTGTGACAGTGGATGGGTACTGTGGCCAAAAAGTGCTGTTGCGTCAGGGGGTTCCACAGGGGGGAGTCCTGTCACCGACCCTGTTCATACTTTTCATCAACGACCTTGTGCCAGAGCTACCAAAAGGAGTACACGCAGCCCTGTACGCAGACGACCTGGTACTTTGGTGCACAGAAGAGTATGCAACAACTGCTACATACAGGACAGGCTGACAGACTGGACCAACAACTGGTGTGTGACCATCAACACAGAAAAATCATCAGCCACACTCTTCTCTCTCTCCAACAAGGCAAAGGCTGGCAACCTAACACTGGGCAACACCCCGCTGCGGTATGAAGACCAACAGACATACCTGGGAGTCACCCTTGACAAGAGGCTGACGTGGAAGCCGCACATTAATTTTGGAAATTTTGGAATGCAGAAGCGAAAGCTAGAAGAAAGCTGAACATCATGAGAAAACTGGCTGGAACACAATGGGGAGCCAATGAAAAGATCCTCAAAAATGTATATCAAGGCACAGTGAGACCACACCTTGAGTACGGATCTAATGCATGGTTGACGGCAGCCCAGTCACACCAGCAGACCATTGACAGAGTTCAGAACCAGGCACTGCGTATCATCACCGGTGCAATGAGATCCACACCAATTGAAAAGATGGAAGAGACAACAGGCATCCCACCCCTGCGCATGAGAAGAGATTGCAAAGCCTTGATACAGTCCACAAAGATCAAGTCTTCCAAAGACCATCCTATGAACGCTAGGATGAAACAACCAACCTCAGGGAGACTGAAAAGAGCAAGCTTTGTGAAGGAGACGAGAGCACTGCAGAGAAAACACCAGGCAAAGCTGCCTGCGCAGGTAGAGGCTCTGAATCCTGCTAGCGACCTTCCACCTTGGGAAAGTAAGCCAGAAAACATCACCATCTCTTCCACGGTACCCTACATCACCACCAGAGATGAGCACAGCACTGTGAGCAAGAAAGCCCTGACACTGGCCATGCTCGAAGAAAAGTATCCCCAGGAAGCATGGATACGGGCATACACCGATGGATCAGCCACAGATGCAGTTCAGGATGGAGGGGCTGGGGTGTACATTCAGTACCCAAACGGAAAATGGCAGGCAGAGGCAGTACCAACAGGCCTTCACTGCACAAATTACAGAGCTGAGGTGGAAGCCCTGGTCCGCGCAGCTAACACCCTTAGTGGCACTGCAGACCCTGATGCCCAGATTGTCTTCCTTACTGATGCCATGTCTGTCCTTGAGGCAGCAACAGCAAGCAAACTGCCACGTCTACAAGAGGCACTGCAAAACATCAAGTGCACCAGACTGGTGCTGCAGTGGATCCCTTCACACTGTGGCATCTACGGTAATGAAGAAGCTGACAGAATGGCAAAAGCGGGCGCAGAGAAAGAACAAGATGAAAATGGAGTCAGCTTCACAGAGATGAAGACCATCATTAAGTCTGTGTACAGACCACCACAACGGCCCATAGACAGTTACCATCAGCTGTCCAGACAAGAGCAGGTGACCATCTTTCGTCTGAGGACCGGGCACAACCGACTCAATTTCCACCTGCACAGACGCTTCCACCTCGTGCCATCTCCCCTGTGCCCTTGTGGAGAAGCAGAGCAGACCACAGAGCACATCCTCCAGGACTGTGGGAACCACCAGCCGCTGAGGGAGGAGGTATGGCCGAAGCCCGCCACTCTACAAGAGAAACTGTACGGGCCTGTGGAGGCGCTACAGAAGACCACAGATTTCATTTTGAGAGCCAAACTCCAAGTGTGACGGCGTTCGAGAAGAAGAAGAAGTCAAAGACGGATAGGTCGAGGAACGTTTTAAGTCGAACCATTTTTCTCCCCCCCCTGATGAAACTGTCTCAAGTGTGGAGTGTTATACAATACAATACAATACAATACAACTTTATTGTCTGTTCGAGTCCAGGCACGACAGAAATTTGCCTTTCGGCTCGTCATGAAACAACAATATAAGACATTAACAAACGCTGCAAAAGCATAACATGAAAAATTATCATTGCAGCAATCTATCACAAGCAATCTGTCACAAGATGGGAGGTAATGTTAAGTAGATCATACTTATCGCGGCGTTATAAACGAGAGTTCAAAATCGAGACAGCAGTTGAAATAAAAGACTTCTTAAAAACATTCCTTTTGGCAAGTGGCATGTTGAAACGTCTGCCTGATGGTAGCATTTGAAACTGATCAGAAAGTGGGTGACTAGGATCATTGACAATGCTAGCAGCTATCCTTCGGACAGCTCTATGGTACAGATCATCTACTGGGTACTGTCCTAGGCCAATGATCTTCTCAGCTGTTCTGACGATACGTGACAGTCTGCCCCTGTTTTTCATACTGAGATTGCCATACCAAGCAGTGATGTTAAACGTCAGTATGCTTTCGATCAGGCTTCTATAAACGGATTCTAAAACCCTGGAACTGACATCAAAACTTCTCAGTTTCCTAAGAAGGTACAGACGCTGGTTTGCTTTTTTCACAATCAGATCAGTGTTTCCAGTGAAGGACAGCCCACTATCCACGACTGTGCCAAGGTACTTAAATTCAGTGACCACCTCTACAGGTTGATTATTAATTGAGACAGGTACAAAAATATCATCAACTTTCCTGTCATCAATGACGAGTTCCTTGGTTTTCTGTACATTCATTTCCAGAAAACTATCTTTGCACCATGACTCTAATACTGCTATCTGTGCAAAGTACTCGGCCAAACTGTCTTCTTTTTGGAGTAGGCGTACAAGGGCCATGTCGTCTGAGAACTTTAAGAGACGAGAAGTGGCAGTGTGACAACGCATATGGTCTGTGTATATAGAAAACAATGTCGGAGAGAGGACACAACCTTGAGGGCAGCCTGAATTTAGCACCACTTGGTCAGACAGACTGCCGTGTACATTTACACGTTGTGGCCTGTCCTTCAAAAAGTCTCGCACCCACAGAATAATGTTTGTGTTCACATTAAAGTCCATCATACGCTGCAAAAGCATCAGTGGTTCAACAGTATTAAAAGCATTAGAAAAGTCAATAAAAAGAATTCTCACATGTGCCTTTGATTTCTCAAGATGTTGAAATACAAGATTGTACAGAGTAAGGCATGCATCCTCCACACCCCTATGGTTTTTGTAAGCAAATTGGAACGGATCCAGTAGTTCGGCAACATCATTTAACAGATGCCTCCTCACCACTTTTTCCATACATTTTGACAAAATAGAAGTCAATGCAACTGGACGGAAATCGTTGAATTCATGAGCGTTGGTTTTTTTAGGAATCGGGACAATGATTGATGATTTCCAAGCCGTAGGGACAGTACGATGATCAAGCAGGAACTGAAAAATAGTAGTGAAGATCTTCCCCAATTGACCTGCGCAGGTTTTCAATACTCTTCCACCTAACCCATCTGGTCCAGGTGCTTTGTGTGCATTCAGCTTAGAAAAGATGTTTACTACCTCCTCTTCAGTAATTGACAAAGGTTCCGGCACAATGGACTGGCACAATTCATCACAGTTATCACTAAGGTTTCTGCCATCGAACCGTGAGTAAAAACGATTTAGATCATTGGCCATCTCAACTGGATTCCCAGTGCAGAGCCTGGCTTGTTTCTTTTGCTGCCTACCCATCATGCCGTTCAGACCATTCCATGCATCTCTAGCGTTGCCAGAAGAAAATTTTGTTTCGATCTTGCTTTTATAGTTCAGTCTGGCAGTCCTAGCAGCCCTTCTAAAATCCCTCTCCTTTTCCCGAAATTCATCAGTGTTACCCTGTAAGAAAGCAAGTTTCTTCTGGTTCAAATACACCTTTAGCTCCTTGCTGACCCATGGCTTATTGTTAGCAAACACCTTCACTGTCTTGGTTTTAATTACAGTTATTACAGTTATTAGCATAATAAAGGATGCCAACAGGATGTAGAAGTCTTGTTCAGTGTTTTATATCATGTTTTGGCATGTTCAAGTTCTTGTCTTTACATAGACATATTTTTGTTTTCATTCTTCTGTCTCTGTACTAGCTACACTCAGCTTTTCCAACTTAGTCTGTCTCCATCTTGCTTACATATGCATTTGTTTGCATACGTTATATGTTTGTGTGTGTGTGCCCCGTTTGCCTAGATTTTTTCAGTTTGGGTTAATTAAACTTTGGCCGAAAAGTCGAATGTGTTTCTCATTTTCCAAACTCGGATAAGTTGAACCATTTTTCAGTTTCCCGTAGCCAAGGCTGCTCTTTCTATGACTAATATTTAACAGAAAACGGTTCCTTTAAGTCGAAGCAAACTCGGATAATTTGAACTCAAATATCTATGGTATTTTGAACTCAAAGCGACATTCACAGTGGCACCTTCTGATTATGTTTCGTTGTCGATTGCTGCACACCTTGAACTTGGTCGTCATTAAACAAAATTGTGTGGGTGCGTGCGCAAGCGACCTGTTCCTGACAATAGAAGATCAATAGTTGGCAATACCTGCTTTGTATTCAGATGTGTTACAGTAATGCTGAACAAAGAAGCTAACAGGTTTTACACTCTAAATGTAAGTAATGAAAGACTTCTCTGCTCTCCTCAGTTCTCTTTTGTGCGTAGGAGAGTTCCAATGACATTTACCAGGGGCACAAGAAAACTTTTGTTACGTGTGCATATTCACATGGATTGTGAAAAGAGTAGAAAAGTCTCCGCTGAGGCAAGACATTGAGAATCCGTTTATCAGGAAAGTTTAGCAATCAAAGCCCAGCCTTGAGCTGATTGCTTTAATTTAACCTTCGCCGTACCCCGTGGGTGCAGGCGTACCCACACTTTCATTAAAGTTTATGGTTCTTGGTCATTTTTTAAGTCTCGACTTTGAAATTTCATGACTTTGTCAATAAAGGTTTTGTCTATGTTTTTACCGAAAATCGTGTTGTTGTGTTCGTAAACAACGGAGAAAATAAACAACAAAAACATTGTTTAATGTCCCCATTGCATCATATTTTTTGTGTTTTCTTTTTGTTTTGTCACTGATTAGTATTGTTATATGTTTACAGCCATTCACCATAATAATCATAAGAAACTGAGGACAATAACCACAGAATGAGTCGGTTGGTCCGTGTTACGCGTAGTCTCTCTTCGTTAATCATACTGATGGTACAGAAATAAAATGTGTACTCATTTCTGCAATATCAATTTGTTTGGAAAGAAGGTGTGTCTGACTTTACTAGGATGAAAAGAAGGAATACAAATTAAATTATCATCCACATGCAATAAATTTGTTGAACTTTACGTAAAAAATTTAGTTCATTTGGGTGAAAAGTCCTTGAGTCATGGATTTGAGAAAATTGCCACAGGGAAAAATAACAGCCTAAATTATAGCTGCTTACAGAAGTTGACGAGAAAGTTCTGCGTATTACGGTACCGGTATCAGTCTATTTGTCCATCCATCTCGATCTCATTCCCTGACATCTGTGAGATTTATTTTAGGTGTCACTAAATTCTGATGTGCTTTTGTCAGAAAATATTCTATTCATTCTTTTTGGCTCACGTGCGAAGCAAGAGTGAGTATATGTTTGGGGCCAGTGGTCTTCCGCCGTCGTCCGTGGTAAACTTTAACGTTGGCATTTTCTCGGAGACTATTCAAGCCACATTCTTCAAACTTGGCTCAAGGATACTTTGTAGTAAGACCTTTCTAAACATACCAATTTGAGTGACCTCTCACAAAGGTCAAGGTCACAGGGAATCAGGAAATAGGTCAAAAATAGCTATATTTTGATATAATTTTTTTTTTTCAAATACTATTCACAACTTCAAACCCAAACTTGGTCGCCTCAAGCACCAGACGGCGCAGAGAGGAATGAAACCCAAACTTGGTACAAAGATACCTGATGGTAAGACCTTTCTATACGTACTAATTTGGTTGATCCCTTGGAAAGGTCAAGGGTCGCAAGAGCTCAGGAAATATGTGAAAAATAGCCATATTTTGACAAAAGATGTTTTTTCTCAAAAACTATTCACAACTTCGAACCCAAACTTCGTACAGAGATACCTGATGGTAAGACCTATCTATGCATACTAATTTGGATGGTATGGTGTCTCTGAGGCGCACATATCCATGTATTAAAGATGCTCAGGGCACCGTAGGGATGGAAGCTGAAGCTTTGAAAGTCTGCTGCTACTAAGCGCTACTTTATGTGCAAACCTTCATCCTACTATTAACTTCAGTGCATGTGATTTATTTCTGTTTCCATTTCACCGTCCCTGCCGGGCCTTCTCTTTTCGAATAGTGGTAATGGGATTTTTAATGTGCGCACTTGATGATTATGCGTCCTGTACCCACGAAGGCGAGATGGGCAACCATCAGCCGAGTGTACGTAAATTTGAGTAGACAGGAATGAGGAAAAGTCCACATCCCATTCCTGCCCACCAGAGGATTCAAACCCGGGATCTTACGACTGTCAGCGCTATGCCTTATCCACTAAGCTACGTCCCCATGGATGACCCCCTCAGAAAGGTCAAGGGTCACAAGGGCTCAGGAAATAGGTCCGAAATAGTCATATTTTGACAAAAGTGTTTTTTTTTTTTTTTCAAATACTATTCACAACTTTAAACCCAAACTTGCTACAGAGGAACCTGATGGGATGACCTTTCTATGCACACTAATTTGGTTAATCCCTCGGAAAGGTCAAGGGTCACGAGAGCTCAGGAAATAGGTCTAAAGCCACTTCCCCATGGATGACATCTCAGAAAGGTCAAGGGTCACAAGGGCTCAGGAAATAGGTCCAAAATAGCCATATTTTGACAAAAGATGTTTTTTCTCAAATACTATTCACAACTTCAAACCCAAATTTGGTACAAAGATACGTGATGGTAAGACCTATCTATGCATACTAATTGGGATGACCCCTTGGAAGGTCAAGGGTCACAAGAGGCTGGCAAATGTGTGTAAAATGCTGATTTTTGATAAAATTGTAGGTATTCCCAAATTTTTCAACCATATTTTGTACAAATATAGCTGATGATAAGACCTTCCTATGCATTAGAATTTATTCGATTCATCACAAAAGTCAATTGTCACAGGGGGTTGACAGATGTGTGAAAAATGCTTACATTTTCAGAAAACATGGATTTTGCTGCTGCAGAAGCCAGCCCTTGTCACAAAGGTCACACGTATGTAAATCAGTCATATACGTGAGCCATAATGGCTTTGCCTTTTTTGTTGTCTATTTCAACATAATTTTTCATATCTTATTCTTATCTTAGAAGAAAGTTGTGTGTTATGAACATCATTTTGGTCCGTAGAAAAACAACGCTTAAGTCGAACAACTCTGTAAAAATTTTCGACTTGCCCATCATGGATAAGTCAAACGACGGATAAGTCGGAATGACAAAGAATTTCCACTGCAGGTTCAACTTGAGTGTCGTCCACTGTATTGCTATGCTTCTTTATAACAAAAAAAAAAAAACCAGGGGTTTTAATTTTAATGCCTCTGCATAATTTGGCTTGTATGTATTGATAGATAAACAGCATCAGAACTACGGTAAACATATTTCAATGAGAATTTTTTTTTCAATCTTGATTCCCCCTTTTTGTCACCAACACTGAAGAGCAACTCACATCCTTGCGTCTTGGATGACTAGCTCTTTGGCATTATTTAACACTGATTTCCTTGTACACTTTGTATGAAGGGGTTAATACACTTTAACACTTTGCCTGTAGGTAGCACTTTTTGTCGCGATGATTCCTATTAAAAATGCAGGCACTACTACCAACAGCCTCAGACCCAAAGATTAATATTATTAGCCCCTGTGCACATACACTGTTACGTACACAGTAGGGTACATTTGGCTGCCTGCACAATTAAGGGGGCTGGATTAACACAGGGACGTAGCGGGCCACTCCGACGCTCCGGCGACCGCCGGAGTACTTTTTGGAAAAAAAAAAAAGAGCGAGAGAGAGAGAGAGAGAGAGAGAGAAAATCTCAGTGTCGTGGTGTTAAAACTTCGCAAGTGTATTCATGTTTACGAAAAATGTCATGTTTGCGCCAATAGCTCAGTGCACCACTTAGCAGTGGCTGGTAAACAGAAAAGTGTCCAAAATCGCCGGCCCAAGAACGAAAACTACTGGCCGAAGTGCATCAACACAACAGACTTCTGCACCACTAGCTCCACCAATTTAGCAGTGGAAAACACAGAAATAAGGACATGAGGCACCACTAGCAAAAGCCGCACGCCGACTCCAAACGGTAACAGCCTCAAGTCATGACACATTAAACGAAGCAAAATGACAACCTCCCAATAAACCAACTGGCATTGGAAATATCTTATTCCTACGCGCCACACCGCAACCAATACAAGCCCCCCCACCCCCCACCCCCCTCCACCCCCACACAAACAACGGGGAAAAGAAAACGGAATGAACCAGAAACAGAAAACCCGCCAGACTTTTGAACTATGAAATCATCATAGGACCAGCACACAAATGGGCGGGGGGAAAAAGAAAATACATAAGGACGAAAAACCTCCCACACTTTCAAACAATCCTACTAGCCGCATTCATCTTCTCTAATGGACTGAACCCTACGATATTCTTTGAATGGGTCGACTTCATGGGCCTTTGCAGAGACAAGGGAGCAAGGAAACAACTAGAATACCTCTTCGTATACTTTAAAGAGGGCAGATACAGCAAAGCTTTGTACGCCTGCGACATCATTGATCAACGGGCGCTCGAATACTTAGACGGAACCCCGAAACACCACAGACAACCACGGAATTGTCCCACCAACAATCAAAACTAAGGACACGACATGAAAAGAACACACCACCACTCTCCACTAGCCTTTCCAAGTTATCGTGTGAGCGAGAGAACATCCTCTTGAACAATACAAAATAAACCACAAAACAAACTACCATAAAACCTAACAACAAATGTTTACTCAGTCAACAAAAACAAAAGGGTCAGCACGCTGATGAAGGCAGCCCTTACCCAATAAAGGCTTAAACATGCCCGAAATACACCTGACAGCTAATTCAAAACGTGACTGATTTGTGAATTGTCATATAGGTATACGGCTGGTCACAGCAAGCCATCACACAGTGGTGTGCGATGTACCAAAAAAAAAAAAAAAAAAAAAAAAATCACGTATGCACGAGGCTCGATTGAACCACGTCCACAAGTCTAAAACTGACTCAACTCGATTCGTGTTGCCAACAACGTTAATTGTGGCTTCTGCAGCACGCAGGCAAACAGTTTCTAGGACATTTTCTGGGCTGGATGTGTCAAGAAACCAATCATAAAATTATAAATCAGTCCCTCGAGTGAGGCGTCTTTCTGTCAGAATTCAAATCAGCCGTTGTCAAACCTCTCCTAAAAAAGTCGAATCTTGACCCCAACCAGCTAAAAAACTGTCGCCCCGTTTCAAACCTACCCTTTCTGTCCAAAGTTCTTGAGAGAGTCGTTCTGGCATAGCTCACTAAATATCTACAGTCAAACAATCTCGTCCATCCGCTTCAGTCTGCTTAACGTGCTGGGCATAGTACTGAAACTGCTCTCATCTGTGTCGTTAATGGCCTCCTAAGTGCCTATGATGAAAACATGAGCTCAGTTCTTGCCCTGTTAGCCTATCAGCTGCGTTTGACACCATTGACCACTCCATCTTGCTCCAGCGCCTAGAAAACTACTTTGGTATTTCTGGTAAGTTCTACTCTTATCTGTCTTCCCGTCAGATTAACGTCTCTGTCAAGAACGTTCTTTCTGAAGCTGCTGCGCTAGAGTTTGGGGTCCCACAGGGCTCTGTCCTGGGCCCCATTCTATTTACGCTGTACACTCAGCCTCTGTCTCAGGTTATCGTATCGCATTCAACCGATCATCACATGTATGCGGATGATACACAACTTCCGAAATCTGCACCTCCAAACAGCTCCAGTCAGGCTATTTAAGATGTTCAGAACTGTATATCAGATATTAAGTCCTGGATGTGTGAAAATAAACTCCAGTTAAACGAGGGCAAGTCAGAAGCTCTTCTTATCGGTGCCTCTCGACTGCTGCCCAATTCTCCTGACTGCGCATTTGTGACGCATCTATTCCATGTTCTGATTCAGTTCGCAATCTTGGCATTTTTCTTGATAAAGATCTTCAAATTAAGGACCATATAAATCATGTCTGCAAAATTTCTTTTCTGGAATTAAGACGTATCAGTTCTATCCGTCATTACCTCACCACTGAATCTGCCACTACACTGGTCGTCTTTTTAGTCTTGTCCCGCACTGATTACTGCAATTGATTACTTAGCTGGCCTCCCTCGGTCTCTCATTCAGAACTGAATTGCAGTGAGTTCAGAATTGTGCTGCACGTCTTATCATCCACGCCCGACAGCATCAGCCCATCACTCCTATCCTGAGACAACTTCATTGGCTGCCAGTCAAACAACGTCTCGTACAAAATCGCCTGTCTGTGCTACAAAACTATTAACTGCCTATCTCGCTGATCTTCAACTATACACTCCTTTCCACTCCCTCCGTTCAAGTAGTGACACGGCGCGCCTTCTCAGAGTCCCGCTCTGCAAACAGAGGTGACCGTTGTTTTGCGCACGTTGGACCTCAGTGTTGTCTGGAACTCTCTACCCATAGATATTAGACATTCTCCCTCATTCACTGCCTTTAAATCTGCCCTTAAGACCCACCTGTTCCGGGGATACCCCAATGTAGCTCGCGCGCAGTTTTTCGTCAGTGGCCGTTATGTACCTGTGTGTTTGTGTTTGTGTGTGTGTGTGTGTGCGTGCGTGCGTGCGTGCGTGCGTGTGTGTGTGTGTGTGTGTGTGTGTGTGTGTGTGTGTGTGTGTGTGTGTGTGTGTGTGTGTGTATTGCAGAATCCTTTGTTCCTCTGGCTTGATGACCCCCTCCACTCCCGGCCACTCTTTATTTGTAAAGCGCTAAGAGCTTATTTTAGAAGCGCTATATAAGTAGCCATTATTATTATAATTAAGAACCCATGTAGTTCAAAAATCCCGTGCAACACAAACGTCTGCTGTCAAAGTTGATTCAGGAGATGCAAAGCTTTTGTGATAAACATTTCTTCATGGATTATATCTCTTTTAAAATTTCTACAACAAACGATCTTCAACTCTGACATGTTGTAATCTTCAAACTACAGAAAGGCGAGTTTGTTTACTAATTGATTGGTTTCCCCATGACCACATGAAGGATTTAAACAATTGTGACATTTGTCATTTCTTCAGTGACCGATTCCAAGCCAGCATATCATAGGTAAGTCTGTCTTTGGATGTGAATGTTGTTTCTTTAAAATAGAGTTAACATTTTAGTATCAATAAATAAGCGTCTGGTAGCCATCGTCCATCAAATAGTTTCCTACTTTCCGAAACCGCCGGACTACTTTTCTCATGCCCGCTACGTCCCTGTAACATGCATAATTAATGAAACTGTCTCAAGTGTGGAATGCTATTAACATAATAAAGCGATGCCAACAGAATGT
Organism: Semisulcospira habei; assembly: GCA_036245525.1. NCBI lineage: Eukaryota > Metazoa > Mollusca > Gastropoda > Semisulcospiridae > Semisulcospira > Semisulcospira habei. Next base: position 136,815,243 of record BTPG01000005.1, on the reverse strand, counting down.
AGAAGTCTTGTTCCATGTTTTATATCATGTTTTGTTATGTTCAAGTTCTTGTCTTTACATAGACATTTTTGTTTTCATTCTTTTGTCTCAGTACCTACACTCAGCTTTTCCAGCTTAGTCTGTCTCTGTATTGCTTACATGTGCGTTTGTTTGCATACGTTATATGTTTGTGTGTGTGTGCCCCGTTTGCTTAGATTTTTTTCAAGGGAGTAACTGCGGGACCACTGTAACCTCAGTCTCTTTTGAACTTGGCTTGAATGAGGTCGATCGGCGATTGCTGTTTTCCATAGCGTGCTTGTCTGGTTGGGTGGGGTGACCTGGAAGCTCGGTTATACTAATTGAAGTTTAAATTTAAAAAAAAAAAAAACAGCTAGTCCACTGACTCACAGGCAGACCGACCCCTCTCCCCTTCTCCCACCAAATCTAGGACCCAACAGCTATGGACGGCTGACTGACTCAGCGCGCTAAATAAGTTCACCGACAGCCTCGTTTTCAGCTGCAATCTGTTTTCACTTCCGGGTGCTAACGTTTCAATGACCGATGTCTTTGCTAGTGTTACGCGTCGTTTGAAAATCACGATTTTTGTGTCTTTATTTAGCAATCTGAATTTTTTTCTACGCATACGTCGATAGGAAAATCAGTTTGTCTGTCAAACTCAACATTGTACATGTATTTGTCCACGGCATGTGCTATGAGGTTCATTCTGAATCTGTCCGTTATGATTATTATCATATTATTTTCATATTTGTTTTGTAGTATAGGAGCGAAACACACACACACACAAACAAATTGTAGTACAGTGAAATTTTTTTGGACAGATTATTTAGTTTTGGCACAAAAAAAGCTTTTCTTTTGGAATTCTGTTTTGAAAACAGCCTGGGTTTGAGAAGGTTATGCTGATTCTGTAACAGTGTGGTTGTTCATGTAAAGGCCTAATGTCAAACTGGGGATTTAGTTTTGTGATAGGTGTTTGTGTTATATTTCAAAATATGTGTAGGTAACGAGTATTACAAGTTGTTCTTTCGTAAAGTGTGTGTTATATTGTGTATGTGCGTGTGTGTTGTGACTATTGTGTGTGTGTGTGTGTATTTAATCAGTGTTAGGGTATTTTTTTACCTTTATTTATTGTTTTGCTTGGCACTGTATGGTTTTTTAATTGTTTTATTAGAGATATTATTAAGTATAGGTAAACATTGTTTTTATTACCAACATATTACTTTTTATATGTGTGTTAGTACTTAGAACTTTTAACGTTAAGCTACTTTTAAACATTGTTTGTTTATATTATAGGTTTATATATAGGTTATTTCTTAATTATGCGTGTGAGTGTGTGTGCTTGTCTGTATTTGTATTTCTTTTAAAACATGTCTTTTCATATATATATAGACTATTTTTATGATGTTTAACGTATTTTATCTCATAATGTTATCATATTGTTTAAATATTTTATCCTTGTGTGTGTATGCGTACGCCGAACTTTATATAATTATGAATTATTCAGTTATAGCTGATTAGATTGCAACATATAGCAGCAATTTGTTTACACAAAATAAAAAATTGCCCTATCAACATCAAAGCCAAACAAGTTTTCATAACATTGGCGAATTCCCACGTTTCCAGATAGCCTGACCACAGTGCGTCGTTTTCTGTCTGAAGTGGAATGAATATATTTTTTTTTAATGCTATGTCTGGGATACCTGCAAATGTACTTAAGTTTTCACTTGATGGAATAAATCATAACTGTTTGAACAGTTTACTGTTTTACTTACCATGAGAATTCGCTCAACTGTAGCGTCCATTGCGGTAGCAGACGTACCGGAAGTAACTACAGCGGTCAATCGCTTCGGTCAGGCTTCGGTAGACTCTGTTAGTGGTGTTGGGTCCCAAGCCCAACAAAGAACGGAT
>BTPG01000005.1:136795724-136812838 GCA_036245525.1 Semisulcospira habei | reverse complement strand
CTCGGCAAGCATGGCATGGGGAACTGCAATGACAATGGCCGCCTACTGTTGGAGTTCTGTGCAGAGCAGCAACTGGTCATCACCAACACTACTTTTCAGCAAAAGGACAGTCGAAAGACCACCTGGATGCATCCTCGCTCCAAACACTGGCACCTTATCGACTATGTCCTAGTGCGTCAGAGGGACCGCAGTGACGTCCTCCTCACCAGAGTGATGCCCAGCGCAGAGTGCCACACTGACCACCGCCTTGTCCGCTGCAAACTCAGGCTCCACTTCAAGCCAAAACCCAAGAAATGGGGGCCCCTCAAGAAAAAGCTTGATGTTGCCAGCCTTCAGCGTGACGATGTGAAAGCTGCCTTTCAGACAGATTTACAGCGCAGGCTCAAAGACACAGCGGACCCAGTAGACTCCTCCCCTGAAACACTTTGGGAACAACTGAAAACTGCTATTGCAAAATCCTCTGCAGAAGTCTTGGGTTTCGCCAGAAAGAAGAACAAAGACTGGTTTGACGAAAACGATGTAGAGATCCAGGAACACCTAGCAAAAAAAAAGAGCCGCCCATCAGGCCCACCTAGCCCAGCCTTCCTGCCCTGTGAAGAAGTCTGCCTTCCGCCTCATCTGCAGCAGTCTCCAGCGCAAGCTCAGAGATCTCCAGAATGAGTGGTGGACCAGACTTGCACAGAGGACCCAGCTTTGCGCTGACAATGGTGACTACAGGGGCTTCTACGAAGCACTGAAAGCAGTGTATGGCCCCAGGCACCTGGTACAAAGTCCCCTGCGAAGCGCGAATGGCCAGGCACTCCTCACAGATAATACCTCCATCTTGAATCGCTGGTCAGAATACTTTCAGAGCCTCTTCAGCGCTGAGCGCACTGTTCAAGAAGCAGTCGTCCTACAAATCCCACACCTCCCAGTAAAGGTTGAATTGGACGAACCGCCCACCGCTGAAGAGACCCTCACAGCCATCCACCAGCTCAAGAGTGGCAAAGCAGCAGGCATTGATGGAATACTGCCAGAGATCTGGAAACATGGAGGCACAGCACTGCACAACAAGCTCCATGACCTCTTTCTCTGCTGCTGGGAGGAAGGAACACTACCAAAAGATCTCCGTGATGCAGTCGTTATCACCCTGTACAAGAACAAAGGCGAGAAGTCTGACTGTTCCAACTATCGGGGAATTACCCTGCTGTCCATTGCTGGGAAAATCCTTGCAAGGCTGCTCCTGAATCGGCTGGTACCTGCCATCGCTGAAGACCAACTCCCAGAGGGCCAGTGTGGCTTCAGAGCAAACAGGAGCACCACCGATATGGTCTTTTTGCTGAGACAGCTACAGGAGAAGTGCCGCGAGCAGAACAAAGGGCTGTACGTAACATTTGTCGACCTAACAAAAGCGTTCGACACTGTGAGCAGGCAAGGCATGTGGCAGATCCTGGAGCGACTTGGCTGTCCCCCAAAGTTCCTCAACATGATTGTCCAGCTACACGAGGACCAGCAAGGCCAGGTCAGACTCAACAATGACCTCTCAGAACCATTCCCCATTCTCAACGGCGTAAAGCAGGGCTGCGTGCTGGCACCGACCCTCTTCACCATCTTTTTTAGCATGATGTTGAAGCAGGCCACAGTGGACCTCGATGATGACGATGCAGTGTACATCAGGTATCGTCTCGATGGCAGCCTGTTCAACCTCAGACGACTGCAGGCCCACACGAAAACCCTAGACCAACTGATTCGTGAGCTGCTTTTTGCTGATGATGCTGCCCTCGTTGCACACACAGAGAGAGCCCTGCAGCGCATCACGTCTTGCTTCGCAGATGCTGCCCAGCTCTTTGGACTCGAGGTCAGTCTGAAAAAGACAGAGGTCCTCCATCAGCCGGCACCCAAGACAGTGTATCGCCCTCCTCACATCACCATTGGCGAGTCTGAACTAAAGTCAGTGCACCAGTTTACTTACCTTGGCTGCATTATCACGTCGGACGCCAAGCTGGACAAGGAGCTTGACAGCAGGCTGGCAAAAGCGAACAGCGCTTTCGGGCGACTTTTCAAGCGGGTGTGGCACAATCAACAGCTGAAAACAGGCACCAAGATCAGCGTGTACAGAGCTGTGGTCCTCCCCACCCTGCTGTATGGTTCCGAGTCAGTCCTGGGCCCTCTACCGCAGCCAACTACGACTCCTCGAACGCTTCCACCAGCGCTGCCTGCGTACCATCCTGGGCATTCACTGGAGTGACTATGTCACCAACGTCGAGGTCCTTGAACAGGCTGAAACTGTGAGCATCGAGGCTTTGCTGCTGCGGACACAGCTCCGCTGGGCGGGGCATGTCTCCAGGATGGAGGATCATCGTCTACCAAAGATCACCCTGTTCGGCGAGCTTGCTACTGGACACCGTGACAGAGGGACACCAAAGAAGAGATACAAAGACTGTCTCAAGAAGTCACTTAGTGCCTGCCAAATCGACCACCACCAGTGGTCTTCGCTTGCTGCGGACCGTGACACCTGGCGCTCCACCACTGATTTACAAGGCAGCTGTCTCCTTTGAGGACTCTCACAGAGCTAGCCTTAAGGACAAGCGGCTCAGGAGAAAAAACAGAGATGCCGCAGCTCAGAACCCCGGCCATACCTTCCCCTGCAGCCACTGCGGTCGAACCTGCCTGTCTCGGATTGGCCTCCGCAGCCACGAACAAGCCTGCAGACGTCGTGGGCAACTCCTATAAAATCTTCGTTCGCGAAGTCAAGCCAAGAGACTATAAGCAGCCAGTGCTCATTAAAATGTCTGAGTTTCGCACATGAACTTAGCATGACAATTCGTACACTGACACGGTGTGTAAACATGGGACCCTGTCACATGTGTCAGGCTGGTCTACGAGTATCATTCTAGCATGAGGCGCAGGAGGAAAGACTTAAACTGCGGCGTATGTATAGTCAGTGGTTACGCATTGTGATTTCGCGATCGCTGTTTCGAGGCGAAAAGTGCCCAGACACGCATGCAGGGTACTTCAGTGTCATTAATGTGTGTGATCAACCTTGAAATACATGTCGCCGTAAGCCCATGGTACATTGATTACAATAGAATTATGAGGTAGGAGGAGTTGTAACACGACATGTACCATGACTAATGAAACGGAGTGACATTAATGTTTTCTTTTGTTACAGTTTTGGGGGTGTTTGTGCATCAACAGTGCACCATGAAGCACTGTGCCAGCCAGTGACACGTGGAGCAAGTCTGTTGTGGTCACAGAACCAGTGTTGGTAAAACATCTGAATATTCCTTTTTTACCTCACTGTCAGCGAGTTTTGGTTTTATAGAGTTGCACGAGTATACCTGAAAAGAAAATGTGTGACGCTGTGCGGATACAGTTAATCTACCAGTACAGGTGCTGTGTACCTGCTCAGCTTTCGGGTCCCAACTAACGCCACAACCCGGTATCGGAATAAGTGACATATTACACATTAAATCCCCGCGTCGGGTGATGTAGTGCTCATACTATTGTGTACTTTGATTATAAGACTTTTGTGACATTTTGAAGATGTGAAACAGAGCATCTCTTGGGTCCTAACCTTGGCAGATACAACTCACCAAAATGCATGGAGCAGAAGTAATTGTCATATATATTATACATATGCATAACTGTGCAGAAAGGCACTATTGTTTTGCATTTTACTACGCAGCCAATGCTCATTAAAGGTCTTTGAGTTTCCCACATGAACTTAACCTGACATTTTGCACGGGCCGAGAGAAAACATGGGACTGGTCAGGCTGGTCTATTATAATTCAAGCATGAGGTGCAGGACTGAGGAAAGACTGAAACTGCAGCATGTGCATAGTCATTGGTTACGCATTGTGATATCGCGACCCCAGTTTTGAGGTGAAAAAAGTGCCCAGGCACACACATGCAGGGTACTTCAGTATCATTGTGCGTGACCAACCTTGAATACATTTTGTCATAAGCTGGTACATTGATTACAATATAATTATGAGGTAGGAGGAGTTGTAACATGACTTGTATCATGACTAAAGTAACTGAATGACGTTAATGAGAGTGTTTTGTTTTGTTTTTACAGTTTTGGTGGTGTTTTATGCATCAGCAGTGCATCATGAAGCACTTACTGTGCCAGCCACTGACAAGTTCAGCAAGCCTGTTGTGGTCACAGCACCAGTGTTGGTAAAACATCTGAATTTTTCCTTTCTACCTCATTGTCACTTTCAGCAAGTTTTTGTTTTTTATAGAGTTGCACCAGTTTACCTTCAAAAAAAAAGGTGTGACATAGTAAGCCTGTACAGATGCTGTATACCTGCACAGCTGTCGGGTCCCAACTAACACCACAACCCAATTCGGAATCAGTGACATAGTACACAATAAATCCATGCGTCAGGTGATGTAGTGCTCATTCTCTTGTGCACTTTGAGTATAAGACATTTGTGACATTTTGAAGACGCGAACCGTAGCAACTCTTGGGTGCCAACCTTGGATACAACGAAATGTATGGAGCAGAAGTAATTGTCATATGTATGTATTATATGTTATATACCTTACTATTATGTATAGATACACATATTATAACTGTACAGAAAATCACTATTGTTGGCATTTAAATACGCAGCCAGTTCTAATTAAAATGTCTTTGTGAGTTTCGCACATGAACTTAGCCTGACATTTTGTATGCATGGTGTGTAAATATGGGACTCTGTCAGCTGGTCTATTATGCTAGCATGAGGTGCAGGAGGAAAAACTTAAACTGCGGCATGTGCCGTGATCGCTGTTTTGAGGCGAAAAAATGCCCAGACACATGCATGCAGGGTACTTCAGTATCACCATTGTGCGTGACCAACTTTGAATACATGTCGCAAGTTCATGGTACATTGATTACAATAGAATTATTAGGTAAAACGAGTTGTAACGTGACTTGTACCATGACTAAAGTAAAAGAGTGACGTTAATGTTTTGTTTTGTTACAGTTTTGGGGGTGTTTTATGCATCAACAGTGCACCATGAAGCACTTACTGTGCCAGCCAGTGACAAGTGGAGCAAGTCTGTTGTGGTCACAGCACCAGTGTTGGTAAAACATCACAATTTTTTTGTTTACCTCACTGTCAGCAAGTTTTTATTTTGTAGAGCTGCACCACTATACCTGAAAAGAAATGTTGACACTGTGTGGATACAGTAAACCTGTATAGGTGATGTGTACCGGCACAGCTGGGCTATTAAGTATGTATACATATGTATGGGCCTCTGTCTGTGAACTGACCATAGGTAATGCATCTTAGTTGCTGTTCTGATGCAAGCCTGGGCGTTGTGATATGGAGGATAGGCTGTTGCCCATCCAGCACGTCGTCCCTCTCCACAATACTGATGGATCCAAAGGAACAGCAGATCCATTACAGTTTGGGACCAGCGCCATCGCAGGAGGTGCCAGAACGAAGTTGAAAGCATTGACGGACTGCCTTAGGGGCTCTGACTCTGGATTTTTACACGAGGTTTACTCCTGAAGCCTTATGGCAGAGCTATTAGGTATATTATTGATATTAGCAGTGAACCAAAATGTTAAGAACAAAAGAAGCATACAAATCAAATTGTCTTGATTCATCCGTGACGTCGCATGAGCCCGAAGAATGAAGGTTGCAGGTTAACAAAACACCATATCATATGATCTCCGTAATAATATGATGGTCTTCACATTGCAAAAGATCTCCAAACTGATATGATGTCCTTAACCTTTCAGAAGCACACTGATAACTAGAGCCTGTTTTTCTATTGATGTCGTCTGCTTTGCATTCCACTGACACCATGAAGTGATTCACTTTTGTTTCACAAACCGATGATGCGTATGCACTGCACCCCTTATACAGCTTACAGGTGCATTGGCACATCTGCAAGGCTTTTTAAATAATAGAAGACATTTCAACATCAGAATCAGGTCAACGACAAAAATTAGAGACCCTTGACAGCGAAGGCAGCTTTCGTTTATAAAAGAGATTTTGTGGGTTATGATTCATCCCATCTTGTTGTAATGTAGACAATTGTCAACCGTTCGACTTGAAACTTTATTGTACAGTCAGTTGTTTTTGTGTGTATTCCAGATCTCGGTGCCATCTTCATCTGGTGTACCTGTTTTTTCAGTACATCAGCTGGCTGGCTGGATGACTTGCCATTCAAGGTTGTGCTGAACAACGAGCAGACATGTTCCATGTAACACGACTTGCTGCAGTGGATAAGACAGCTGCGTCAGTGGGGAGGACAGCAGAAGGTGTTAATGGTGCTAGGGCGATGTGAAGTTTTTCTTTATTTAACTTGCGTACAAATTTCTTCTACAAGAAAGTGGCTGTATGCCAATGTTCTGTGAAGTGTGAGTATTGTGAAAAAAGGCAGAGACTCGGTGATCTCTAAAAGACTTGATGAGCAGCATTGTTTGTGCTCTTGGTATATATATGTTTCATATAAACAAAATGTTGGTCAAGCTGACATGAAATGGTAGGTGTCGCAACAACAAACAAGATGAGGATTTTATTCCAAAGTCTACCATACTGTTTTGAGCTCACATGTGTTTTCCAGTCTCGCCTAATTAGGGAGCCGAGTGTTACCGAAGCTGCTAGGTATTACCACACTGTCAGAATAAAAAGCATTCGAAGCGTGCCAACTGTGTCCAGGGATGACTGGTTGGATTGAAATGTGTTTGCCAAAATTATTAAAATACAATTTAACAAGTTGAAGATGTACAATCCTGGCTAGTGAACTCATTCTTTGTCTTATTTAATTTAGCTATATGCAAAATATCTTATAAGAATATGAAAAATTACAGACTATTTTGAAACATAAACTTGGTACAGAGATACCTGATGGTAAGACCTTCTATTCATACTGATTTGGTTGACCCACCGGAAAGCTCAATGGTAACATGTGATCTAGAAATAGGTGAAACATATTGTGAAAAAAAAAAAGTTTTTTCTCAAATACTATTTTCAAACCCAAACTTTGTGCAAAGATACCTGATGGTAAGACCTTTATAGGTTACAAGAGGTTGGCAAATGTGTGTGAAATGCCAGTTTCTGATATTTTATTTTTATCAACATTTTTGCAAACTTTTGAATTAAATTTGTTACAAAGGTAGCTGACGATAGGACCTTCCTATGCATACTAATTTAGTGGAATCATCACAAGATTAAAGGTCACTGGAAGGAGGAGGGGGGGGGGGGGGAGTGACAGGTGTGTGAAATAGCTTTTATTTTGAGAAATCATGGATTTTGCTGTTGCAGAAGCCAACTCTTTACTTACTGTCACAAAGGTCACACATATAAATCTGTCATACACATGAGCTATAAAAGCTTTGCCTTTGTTGTTATCCTTTTACTACACTGTTGCTGTTTGGCCCTTGCCCATCTATATTAATGCGTACTAGCCATTGAACGCGTTTTGGACACCCCATTTTCAGTCTGCCTTATTTTCAACCTTTTTATTTTAACAGCGTGCTAGCTTTGATAACACTCACTTGGCTAACTGATTAGGTGATATTGGAAAATGCGTGTGAGCTGAAAATAATGTTAGACTTTGGGATGAAATCCTCGTCTTCTTTCCACTTACCATTTTGGAAGTTTAAAGTATGATCAGAAAAAGTATTATAAGTTGACTACGCGACATGTTTGACATATCTAAGGTAGCAGGTGTCCTTTTGATGCCAGAAAATGTGATTATTCTGTTTATACCAATCAGAAAAAAAAGAAAACCATCCTCTAGGCTGTGTCTACCACATATCTTGTTTAAAATCATTGTGGGTACTTGCCCAAATTTCTGTACTTTCGCATGATGCCGGTACTACAAATTGCATCACACCCTAATACTTTAAAGTTGAAAGCAGCGCACTTCCCAGCTGCACATGTGTGTCATTTCCATAAAGAATGTTAGGAGACTTATTTCATCACTTTAGCTTCTGCTCTTGTTGGTGAAATGCTGCAAATTGAGATCATCAGTTGATGGAGCTAGAGTTTTTATTAAATCACACATTGTTAGTCCACCCTCAAATATGCCATGCAAGTGGTATAATTTTTTTTTTCTATCAGTGCTTTTACAGTTTTTAATCAAGTTTGGTACAAATTAAGGTAGCTGATGAAAAGGCCTTTCTGTGCATACCCCCTGGCATTGGTCAAGGGTCATGGGATGTTGACAAGTGTGCCAATGCTAACATTTAGAGAGAACATGGATTTTGAAGGTATAAAAGCAAACCTTTTACCTATGTTTGGACACTTGATCAACTGCTGATTTCATTGACCTGTCGGAAATGTCAAAGTCACAAAGGTGAGATTAATTCGCAATCCACTTTGTCAGAAATATCAATCGTACTGGGCGCGTTAGAGACCCGGGGCCAGTCAGCACATGTATTGTAATCGGGCACCAAGCGGTTTGGGCCAAGATGTGGCAGGTACTGTAAAAACAGCCAATTTGTTGCTTTCATACATAAAACGGCATCAGTAATTTCTGTTCTTTTAGCCAATTTCGGCAGTACTGGAGTTGCCTGAAAAGCACTGTTGTTATGGGCAATGTAAGTCATATTCGTGACAGCCTGAACGATATTCATTTGTGCTGTTATTCTATTCCTAAACCTTTCTCATGACTGGCTGACATGAAAGAGTGTATTAAAGCTTACGGTAGGCAACATGATCAACAACTCTGAGAGAATCACAAAACATTACTGCTTATGCTCTTAACCCTTTTTCATTCTGATACACTTCTTCTTGCAATTAATTTGACTATGATAGTTCAAAGGTGGTGCCAGAATAGCTTGGCGTCTGAGGCACCATGCTATTCTGGCACCACCCTTGAACTAAAATGGTTGATCTATCACCTAATCTGTAATGTAGCCTTCATAGGATAATGAGCAAGTAAACAAGATCAGCCACAGGATGAAATGGGTCAAGTAACATTTCTGCTTTTCCGTATTCCAGCAGCAGTTTTCAGCCTGGGGAAAATGGGTTTTCTGACAGATGGAAATGCTAAGAGTGGTTGTTGTCCACACAGAAAAGTGCACTGATGATTGCGAGCACAAACATTTATTTTAGAGGCTACGTATGCCCACCTGGAGATTGGATAGCAGATAATTTCAGATTGTCAACACATAAAAACTGATATTACCAGAGAGCACAACAATGTGTAGCCCTGCAAAATTTGAAAGGTTTATCCTTTATAGTTTAATCACATTTCAAAATTAGATGATTTTCCGCGTTTAATAAAATGACAAGTTTCGAGTAACGCACAATATGATCTCTAGACTGACAATATCCCCACTTGCAATACTGATTAAACCCAATTACTAGTTTGTACTGATTTGTTTACAGCTCCTATAATGATTTACTTTACAAGATTTGTCATCGTAAAAGCGTTTTCAATGAAAACCTCAACAATGAGCATCTGTCGAATAAGGTACTTGAATATACTAGCAGTCTACACTCGCACTGTTTTCCGTAATGCTATATGAATGCTTGTACCAAAGTTTGCCGTACATGACTAAAGGGGCAGATTCTAAATATTCACTCTGATAAAGTCGGTCGGTCTATTATGTGGCTTGGTCATGGGCAGATTATCATTAGATAATACATCATTATCAGATTTTCAGACATTGGAACCATATGTCAGGTGTCGGGCGTAAAACTGGTCACAATGTCAACTTTGAAGGATGTTTTCAGTCACATTTCACAATGAAGAAAACTATATGCAGAAGGAGGCACATGGCATAAATGTGTAGGCAATCATGTTCTCTTGAATTATAAACACAAAAATTGTTCACCTCGTATGTTGTTTGATGGAGCCAAAATGATCGGTGCATGTTATTTACACCAAATTTTTATTATCACTATTTAATGGTTGTTCAGCATTTGCAAGTATGTGTGTGTATGAATGCCATGTTTTTGGGTGAGGAAATTAAAGTTTGCATAGTGGATGCTGTTATTGAATAGTTTAACATAGTCTAGGATGATCCACTATCACCAACATACTGTGTGGTTTATATTAATCAAAATAATTTGTTTTTATTCCTACGTCACACGACCAATTTTTAACACAAACTGTACCATGTGACCTCAGTGCACAAACCCTTATAGCGACTAATGGTGGGCGTCTTGTAGCCCTCTTTATGATGCGTCTTGGGTGCCAGTTTTGAAAGATCACCAAAACGTTCTAAAGTACAAAGTTACTTGTGTTATTGGAAACAATAGCCACACTACTGGAGTTCTTTTCAGCACACGTATACAGCAATAGTGTGTAACAGACAACAGAAAGAGAAAAATTTGAAAATCTTTTCTATTGCATTACTCTGACAATTTTGCTGGTCATGCAGGTGGAAACGTCAAGAAAGATGTTATATTTTGTCATACGTCTATTCTCTATACATGTAAATACTGTTGACGTTGGTCATGTCTAGCGTGATCCAGGTCAGACGACTTCAGCGTGATTTCTTTTATAATAACAGTGGAGGAATGAAAACAAATATATTATCAGGCCTTTTGGGGTACAATGGTTCCTTTGACCTCCCTCAGGGCTACAAGGGTCCGTGCAGCAAACCCTGCTAGCACTAACTTATAATGTACATGTACATGAATCAAGCATGTACAGCAAAATAACCAAATACCGTAGAAGAATAATTCTTGCTGTAACTTTGAGATCAAAAGAATAATTTTGCTTTAACTTTGAGATCATAACTGCTGCTAACGGATGCAGCATGCTATGTGAATATTTATTGTTTAATTTTGGATTTATTGAATTTGAAAATGTGAAAAACAGACTTTGCAGTAACTTGGCACCATTTAGCTGGACTTGTGATCTGTAAATGACCAGGAGAGCTTATTTTCTTCTACCAGATATATGTGCCAGCTTTCACCAATATTGACCGTGGAACTGTACACTCGGGGTTGCTTGGATGCAGGTTCTGTCATGTATTTATTGCAAGACACTGAAGAAGTTTTTACATCATAGCTGTTGAGACTTGATTATCAATGATATGGAGGCCTTGTAACGCTTGTGTGTAGACTGTATCATGTCAATTCAACAGCGAAACAGGTATGACACTTTGGGCATAGTTATGGCTTCTCAGCAGAACTTTATTATATCCAGAACTTTTGTGTCATAAGCAGGTCTTGGCTTGTAAATCACCATCGCTCATGGTTTAACTTATATGTATATATTAAACCATGATTGCTGATGATTAACGAGCTGAGTAGCTAAAACTGTGCATCAAAAGGAAGTCGAGGCACGTAAATCAGCAGTGGCCATGGTGTAACATTAATCCCACTGTCGGATGATCCCTTTGTTGTATCATGCTGGTTTCACGGTTGGATTGACTTGATAGAGCTTACCCAAGCATTTTGGTTGGTGTGTTTGTTGTTTGGGGGTTTTTTCCACAAATTTTTAAAAATATGAACAACTTTGAAATGGGGCGCAGTGGAGCTCTTTCAGTAGCCAGCACTTGATGTAAATTATGGCAGTAAAGCAACAAGGTAAAAGTTATGTCACATATAAACAGTTGTGTCTGTATAATGTACTTTTGGTACCAAGTGGTGTGTGTATGTGTCACTAAATATGTTCCACTGTTTCTGTTCTTGGGGGCTTGAAACTTTTGGAAGTTCTCTCAATCTAGAACTGCGAAGAGAGCCTCGAAGTGGGAGTGCTTATTGCACAGAAATTGTCACATTGACCCCGCATTAGAGTGCATAATTTTTGTCATATTCGCATGAAAGTTTAGATTTAGCTTCATTCTGAATAGGCTTTGGATGAGTTGTTTAGCCAGTTTTGTACCTCTTCAATTTTCTTGATTGATGATTAATTCATTTATTGACCGGCTTGGTATTGGCTTTGGGCTTGATTATTGCATCTTGTTATAATAGCCTGTGTTGTGCCTCCGTAACATGAAGTGCTGCAGCTGTGTCATCAACAATTCTGTATTGAGTTTACCATCACATCAACTGTGTCCATGTACGTTCAGTTGCAATGCTGTGCCAGAATGTATGTCTAATGTTGCCCTGTTGCGAATTGTAGGGTTCCATAGACCATCACAGAATGTAGGACATGGTCTCGTAAGATGTAAACAAAAATTGTAAAAAAAATTTAAATTGTACTCGGGTGACCACTATGCACAACAGACATGAATGACAGTGAGACAACTGTTGTATACTAACTGGACTGAATGATCTCAGGTCATTTGTGTTGAAATTGAGTTTGTTCACATAACATGTAATATATTCTGGTGATAAAAAAATAGATTAAAGTTGGTGTAAATCGGTCTGTTGGGTTACAAAACTTTTCTTGCATGTGTGTTGTGTTTGATTTGTTCGCTGTTATAAATTCATGTATATGAGAAGTATACATATGAATACAATGGGAAGCTGTTCAAACATATTTCCAGTCAAATCTTATATTTTTTTTTTTTTTTAATTTTTTATTGACTCCTAACACTGATCTTTTCAGAGGTGTCCTGAAATCATTACCAGTCCAATATATCGTGCTATAGATTGACCATGACAGTTCAAAGGAGATGCCTGAATATCTTGGTGGCAGGAGGTGGTAAGATTCCCAGGCACTACCCTTGAAATATCATTGTTTGCTGAAGTTGTTAGGTTTTAAAGGGTGAATGAGTTGGAGAATAGAATGAATTAAAGTAGGACTGAGATGGATCAGAAGGCGGATAAGCTTGAAACTGAGTAGGAACAACTTTAGGCTGGGGCCCCATCTTGTTTTGTAAATGGTTTGTGACTACTCAGTAAAAACTAAATAACAGTTATGTGCACAAACGATTTCCTTGCCCGTCACTGAGCACTCGAGGTCATCAGAAGTGCAGACATTGAATAACCGTCATGCATCCTATAGTAATGCGGACGGTTTTGCTGTGTGAAAGACTATGTATGTGGAAAAATATAGTTTTAGCAAGGGACGTTGTGGGCATAGTTTAAGGATCCCAGCCGCAGACAGCAAAACGCAACTGCGGATGGACAGTTATGGACCAGTAATGATGAGCTGCATATCGCTGGCCTCTTTAAATAAGCATTACATCGACACGAGAAAAAGTGAAAATGTACCCAGTGTGAATCTAATCAATTTACATAACCCGAGGTGTTAATATACCCACTTCAAAATTGCTTTGCTTTGTTTCGACTCGGATGAAATCACACAACTTGAAGTCAGACTGAATTTACACATTATAATCCACACGGCAGCACCAGTGTACCCTGTCTTCATTTTACATATATTTCACACCTGGGTGGATTGACCGGCGCTACCGGCGCTGAGTAAATTTTCATGTAAGTAAATCGAAGTTGATCCCTTCAGTTTTATTGACTCGGGAGGGGGGGGGGGGTAGGTTGGTTCGGGGTTTAACGTCCACGGCACAGGAATGACTAAAGGACGACCCTGACAGGAGGGTTATGCTGGATAGGGCGGGCTATTACCTATGGAGTCCGACCTGAACACTGATCAATTCAGGCGTACTGCAACTGTGCCAGTTTGGTTTATCAGGAACTTTTAATGACATGGGGGAAAAGAGTGCAGACGTACGTTAGCTTCACATAAAAAAAAAAACCAACTCAACATGCAAATGGTGATGCCAGTTTCAGTCGACGTTAACTTGAACCTACAGCAGCTCTAAGGCAAATGTTCGCTAAAGCTCGCGCCCCAAGGGGATTTAATAGCCTACCCTCGCTGGGGTCAAAAATACAGACAGTCCACTCAAATCCTATTGTCTTTCAACATTATTTATATTGGTAAAGCCGCGTTTCTTGACACCGCGGTGAGAAGGCCTCTCAGTATCGCGTGCTCGGCGTTAGTGAAACCCGCCTAAATAACTAACTAGCTAACTCTTGGCTTGACTTCGCGAACGAAGATTTTATAGGAGTTGCCCACGACGTCTGCAGGCTTGTTCGTGGCTGCGGAGGCCAATCCGAGACAGGCAGGTTCGACCACAGTGGCTGCAGGGGAAGGTATGGCCAGGGTCTGAGTTGCGGCATCTCTGTTTTTTCTCCTGAGCCGCTTGTCCTTAAGGCTAGCTCTGTGAGAGTCCTCAAAGGAGACAGCTGCCTTGTAAATGGTGGAGCGCCAGGTGTCACGGTCCGCAGCAAGCGAAGACCACTGGTGGTGGTCGATTTGGCAGGCACTAAGTGACTTCTTGAGACAGTCTTTGTATCTCTTCTTTGGTGCCCCTCTGTCACGGTGTCCAGTAGCAAGCTCGCCGAACAGGGTGATCTTTGGTAGGCGATGATCCTCCATCCTGGAGACATGCCCCGCCCAGCGGAGCTGCGTCCGCAGCAGCAAAGCCTCGATGCTCACAGTTTTGGCCTGTTCAAGGACCTCGACGTTGGTGACATAGTCACTCCAGTGAATGCCCAGGATGGTACGCAGGCAGCGCTGGTGGAAGCGTTCGAGGAGTCGTAGTTGGCTGCGGTAGAGGGCCCAGGACTCGGAACCATACAGCAGGGTGGTGAGGACCACAGCTCTGTACACGCTGATCTTGGTGCCTGTTTTCAGCTGTTGATTGTGCCACACCCGCTTGAAAAGTCGCCCGAAAGCGCTGTTCGCTTTTGCCAGCCTGCTGTCAAGCTCCTTGTCGGCTTGGCGTCCGACGTGATAATGCAGCCAAGGTAAGTAAACTGGTGCACTGACTTTAGTTCAGACTCGCCGATGGTGATGTGAGGAGGGCGATACACTGTCTTGGGTGCCGGCTGATGGAGGACCTCTGTCTTTTTCAGACTGACCTCGAGTCCAAAGAGCTGGGCAGCATCTGCGAAGCAAGAGGTGATGCGCTGCAGGGCTCTCTCTGTGTGTGCAACGAGGGCAGCATCATCAGCAAAAAGCAGCTCACGAATCAGTTGGTCTAGGGTTTTCGTGTGGGCCTGCAGTCGTCTGAGGTTGAACAGGCTGCCATCGAGACGATACCTGATGTACACTGCATCGTCATCATCGAGGTCCACTGTGGCCTGCTTCAACATCATGCTAAAAAAGATGGTGAAGAGGGTCGGTGCCAGCACGCAGCCCTGCTTTACGCCGTTGAGAATGGGGAATGGTTCTGAGAGGTCATTGTTGAGTCTGACCTGGCCTTGCTGGTCCTCGTGTAGCTGGACAATCATATTGAGGAACTTTGGGGGACAGCCAAGTCGCTCCAGGATCTGCCACATGCCTTGCCTGCTCACAGTGTCGAACGCTTTTGTTAGGTCGACAAATGTTACGTACAGCCCTTTGTTGTGCTCGCGGCACTTCTCCTGTAGCTGTCTCAGCACAAAGACCATATCGGTGGTGCTCCTGTTTGCTCTGAAGCCACACTGGCCCTCTGGGAGTTGGTCTTCAGCGATGGCAGGTACCAGCCGATTCAGGAGCAGCCTTGCAAGGATTTTCCCAGCAATGGACAGCAGGGTAATTCCCCGATAGTTGGAACAGTCAGACTTCTCGCCTTTGTTCTTGTACAGGGTGATAACGACTGCATCACGGAGATCTTTTGGTAGTGTTCCTTCCTCCCAGCAGCAGAGAAAGAGGTCATGGAGCTTGTTGTGCAGTGCTGTGCCTCCATGTTTCCAGATCTCTGGCGGTATTCCATCAATGCCTGCTGCTTTGCCACTCTTGAGCTGGTGGATGGCTGTGAGGGTCTCTTCAGCGGTGGGCGGTTCGTCCAATTCAACCTTTACTGGGAGGTGTGGGATTTGTAGGACGACTGCTTCTTGAACAGTGCGCTCAGCGCTGAAGAGGCTCTGAAAGTATTCCGACCAGCGGTTCAAGATGGAGGTATTATCTGTGAGGAGTGCATGGCCATTCGCGCTTCGCAGGGGACTTTGTACCAGGCGCCTGGGGCCATACACTGCTTTCAGTGCTTCGTAGAAGCCCCTGTAGTCACCATTGTCAGCACAAAGTTGGGTCCTCTGTGCAAGTCTGGTCCACCACTCTGGAGATCTCTGAGCTTGCGCTGGAGACTGCTGCAGACGAGGCGGAAGGCAGACTTCTTCACAGGGCAGGAAGGCTGGGCTAGGTGGGCCTGATGGGCGGCTCTTTTTTTTTGCTAGGTGTTCCTGGATCTCTACATCGTTTTCGTCAAACCAGTCTTTGTTCTTCTTTCTGGCGAAACCCAAGACTTCTGCAGAGGATTTTGCAATAGCAGTTTTCAGTTGTTCCCAAAGTGTTTCAGGGGAGGAGTCTACTGGGTCCGCTGTGTCTTTGAGCCTGCGCTGTAAATCTGTCTGAAAGGCAGCTTTCACATCGTCACGCTGAAGGCTGGCAACATCAAGCTTTTTCTTGGGGGGCCCCCATTTCTTGGGTTTTGGCTTGAAGTGGAGCCTGAGTTTGCAGCGGACAAGGCGGTGGTCAGTGTGGCACTCTGCGCTGGGCATCACTCTGGTGAGGAGGACGTCACTGCGGTCCCTCTGACGCACTAGGACATAGTCGATAAGGTGCCAGTGTTTGGAGCGAGGATGCGTCCAGGTGGTCTTTCGACTGTCCTTTTGCTGAAAAGTAGTGTTGGTGATGACCAGTTGCTGCTCCGCACAGAACTCCAACAGTAGGCGGCCATTGTCATTGCAGTTCCCCACGCCATGCTTGCCGAGGACTCCTTTCCAGGCTTCAGAGTCCTGGCCCACTCTGGCGTTGAAGTCGCCAAGGATGATGACTTTGTCGTCTGCAGGGGTACTCTGTAGGAGGCTGCGCAGGTCAGTGTAAAACTTGTCCTTTTCAGCAGGCTCTGCCAGGAGGGTTGGGGAGTACACACTGAGAAGGGTGACGTGCTGCTGGTGTCTCAGTGGGAGGCGCATGGACATGATGCGGTCTGAGTGGCCCGTTGGTAGGTTTTCCAGCTTAGTCGCAATGGATGTCTTGACCATGAAACCCACGCCTGAAAGCCGTCTTTCTGATGCAGGCCTGCCTGACCAGTAGAGGGTGTACCCAGCACCAAGTTCTTGGAGGCTGCCTTCGTCCGGAAGGCGTACTTCGCTGAGCGCGGCGATGTCGATGTTTAACCTCCGCAATTCATGGGCAATGAGGGCGGAGCGACGTTCAGGGCGTCCGCTGTCTGCTTTGTCGAGCATGGTTCGGACGTTCCAGCATGCTACGTTGAGTCCGGTCGTGGTCGTCATGAGAGTGGATCCGTTATTCTTTCTTGTTTTTTGACC
>BTPG01000005.1:136605724-136790724 GCA_036245525.1 Semisulcospira habei | reverse complement strand
CATTACTGGTCCATAACTGTCCATCCGCAGTTGCGTTTTGCTGTCTGCGGCTGGGATCCTTAAACTATGCCCACAACGTCCCTTGCTAAAACTATATTTTTCCACATACATAGTCTTTCACACAGCAAAACCGTCTGCATTACTATAGGATGCATGACGGTAATTCAATGTCTGCACTTCTGATGACCTCGAGTGCTCAGTGACGGGCAAGGAAATCATTTGTGCACATAACTGTTATTTAGTTTTTACTGAGTAGTCACAAACCATTTACAAAACAAGATGGGGCCCCAGCCTAAAGATGTTCCTACTCAGTTTCAAGCTTATCCACCTTCTGATCCATCTCAGTCCTACTTTAATTCATTCTATTCTCCAACTCATTCACCCTTTAAAGCCTAACAACTTCAGCAAACAATGATATTTCAAGGGTAGTGCCTGGGAATCTTACCACCTCCTGCCACCAAGATATTCAGGCATCTCCTTTGAACTGTCATGGTCAATCTATAGCATGATATATTGGACTGGTAATGATTTCAGGACACCTCTGAAAAGATCAGTGTTAGGACTCAAAAAAAAAATTAAAAAAAAAGAATATAAGATTTGACTGGAAATATGTTTGAACAGCTTCCCATTGTATTTATGTGTATACTTCTCATAATATACATGAATTTATAACAACGAACAAATCAAACACAACACACATGCAAGAAAAGTTTTGTAACCCAACAGACCGATTTACACCAACTTTAATCTATTTTTTTATCACCAGAATACATTACATGTTATGTGAACAAACTCAATTTCAACACAAATGACCTCATTCAGTCCAGTTAGTATACAACAGTTGTCTCACTGTCATTCATGTCTGTTGTGCATAGTGGTCACCCAAGTACAATTTAAATTTTTTTACAATTTTTGATTACATCTTACGAGACCATGCCCTACATTCTGTGATGGTCTATGGAACCCTACAATTCGCAACAGGGCAACATTAGACATACATTCTGGCACAGCATTGCAACTGAACGTACATGCACACAGTTGATGTGATGGTAAACTCAATACAGAATTGTTCATGACACAGCTGCAGCACTTCATGTTACGGAGGCACACCACAGGCTATTACAACATGATGCAATAATCAAGCCCAAAGCTGTTCCTATTAATAAGCTTATCATTCTCATCCACACTAACCCACCCTACCGTCTGATCTAAGCAAGCTGGCAGTGGTACACATAAATACCAAGTGATGCACAGCACTTTGCGCTAGTTGCACTTCTGTAGACTGGCATAGTGCAAGCTGGTTGGTTGGTTGTACAGTGCTTAACGTCCCTACAGCAACAATACTTTCTCAGGATGTGCCTGCCCTGCTTGTAAATAAAAAATAAAACTGAACTAAGTGACCATCTGGTCCAATACACTATATAAACCTAAGACATGCTGAGGACGATGCACCTTCATGCTAATTTGAATTTGTTGTATCCTAGTTAACAAAGAAAAGAGTAGAAAATCATTACAATTATAAAATATGCACCATAAAATATGGAAAATGATATTGAAAATTGTGTTAACTACAAACGCATAAATTATCAGCTCTTAGTATCAGAACATTTCGCAATAAACATCCACTATCAAAGACTAGGAAGCACAAAGGAGACGTTAAAGAAGGAAAATAAAGGTAAATGGATGGTTGGGTATACATTGCTCACACATCCCGTCAAAACAAGAATTTCTCAGGACTTTCCTGCACTGATTGTGAAGAAAACCCCTAAAAAACCACCAGAATACTGAATTATGTCACCAGATGGTCTAGTATTAGTAGTAGTATTTGAACATTGCTTAACGTCCTGACAGCAACAAGACTTTCCCAGAACGTGCCTGCACTGCTTGTGAAAAAACCCAACTAAACAGAATATTGAACGTATGTCGCCAGCCGGTCTAATACGCTAAATAAACCTAAGACCACTTAGCAACACACATCCAATATCAAGAGCTACATGCAGTGCAGACAGTAGGGAGCGTTTAAAAAAGGAAAATACAGGTGAATGAACCAAGGGTAGACAGAAACACACGCCCCAGAATAGAGGGAAAAACCCACCCTGTGAGGCTGACCAGGGTGACCCTGGGAACTAAAAAGCAGTTAACCCCACCCAAGTCCCCCAGGGCAGACCCGGTTGGGGGTCCAGATGGTCTAATATGATTCATGGTAACATTATGGACTAATATGCACATCAACATGAAGACATGCACGAGAATATCTCACATGGGCAAAATAAGACACATTTCAATTATTTACATCACTGTGCAAATTTTCAACTTTTCCTAACATGGATATTTTCAATAAATGAATTAATCATCAATCAAGAAAATTGAAGAGGTACAAAACTGGCTAAACAACTCATCCAAAGCCTATTCAGAATGAAGCTAAATCTAAACTTTCAAGCGAATATGACAAAAATTATGCACTCTAATGCGGGGTCAATGTGACAATTTCTGTGCAATAAGCACTCCCACTTCGAGGCTCTCTTCGCAGTTCTAGATTGAGAGAACTTCCAAAAGTTTCAAGCCCCCAAGAACAGAAACAGTGGAACATATTTAGTGACACATACACACACCACTTGGTACCAAAAGTACATTATACAGACACAACTGTTTATATGTGACATAACTTTTACCTTGTTGCTTTACTGCCATAATTTACATCAAGTGCTCACTACTGAAAGCGCTCCACTGCGCCCCATTTCAAAGTTGTTCATATTATTTTTAAAAATTTGTGAAAAAAAAAACCAAACAACAAACACACCAACCAAAATGCTTGCGTAAGCTCTATCAAGTCAATCCAACCGTGAAACCAGCATGATACAACAAAGGGATCATCCGACAGTGGGATTAATGTTACACCATGGCCACTGCTGATTTACGTGCCTCGACTTCCTTTTGATGCACAGTTCTAGCTACTCAGCTCGTTAATCATCAGCAATCATGGTTTAATATATACATATAAGTTAAACCATGAGCGATGGTGATTTACAAGCCAAGACCTGCTTATGACACAAAAGTTCTGGATATAATAAAGTTCTGCTGAGAAGCCATAACTATGCCCAAAGTGTCATACCTGTTTCGCTGTTGAATTGACATGATACAGTCTACACACAAGCGTTACAAGGCCTCCATATCATTGATAATCAAGCCTCAAGAGCTATGATGTAAAAACGTCTTCAGTGTCTTGCAATAAATACATGACAGAACCTGCATCCAAGCAACCCCAAGTGTACAGTTCCACGGACAATATTGGTGAAAGCTGGCACATATATCTGGTAGAAGAAAATAAGTTCTCCTGGTCATTTACAGATCACAAGTCCAGCTAAATGGTGCCAAGTTACTGCAAAGTCTGTTTTTCACATTTTCAAATTCAATAAATCCAAAATTAAACAATAAATATTCACATAGCATGCTTCATCCGTTAGCAGCAGTTATGATCTCAAAGTTAAAGCAAAATTATTCTTTTGATCTCAAAGTTACAGCAAGAATTATTCTTCTACGGTATTTGGTTATTTTGCTGTACATGCTTGATTCATGTACATATACATTATAAGTTAGTGGTAGCAGGGTTTGCTGCATGGACCCTTGTAGCCCTGAGGGAGGTCAAAGGAACCATTGTACCCCAAAAGGCCTGATAATATATTTGTTTTCATTCCTCCACTGTTATTATAAAAGAAATCACGCTGAAGTTGTCTGACCTGGATCACGCCAGACATGACCAACGTCAACAGTATTTACATGTATAGAGAATAGACGTATGACAAAATATAACATCTTTCTTGACGTTTCCACCTGCATGACCAGCAAAATTGTCAGAGTAATGCAATAGAAAAGATTTTCAAATTTTTTAAACAAAATAGTTGCGTCACTCCCTCATGTGCTTAGATTCCGCCAAGACTCTTTCTGTCGTCTGTTACACACTATTGCTGTATATGTGTGCTGAAAAGAACTCCAGTAGTGTGGCTATTGTTTCCAATAACACAAGTAACTTTGTATTTTAGAACGTTTTGGTGATCTTTTAAAACTGGCACCCAAGACGCATCATAAAGAGGGCTACAAGACGCCCACCATTAGTCGCTATAAGGGTTTGTGTACCGAGGTCACATGGTACAGTTTGTGTTAAAAATTGGTCGTGTGACGTAGGAATAAAAACAAATTATTTTGATTAATATAAACCACACAGTATGTTGGTGATAGTGGATCATCCTAGACTATGTTAAACTATTCAATAACAGCATCCACTATGCAAACTTTAATTTCCTCACCCAAAAACATGGCATTCATACACACACATACTTGCAAATGCTGAACAACCATTAAATAGTGATAATAAAAATTTGGTGTAAATAACATGCACCGATCATTTTGGCTCCATCAAACAACATACGAGGTGAACAATTTTTGTGTTTATAATTCAAGAGAACATGATTGCCTACACATTTATGCCATGTGCCTCCTTCTGCATATAGTTTTCTTCATTGTGAAATGTGACTGAAAACATCCTTCAAAGTTGACATTGTTTTACGCCCGACACCTGACATATGGTTCCAATGTCAGAAAATCTGATAATGATGTATTATCTAATGATAATCTGCCCATGACCAAGCCACATAATAGACCGACCGACTTTATCAGAGTGAATATTCAGAATCTGCCCCTTTAGTCATGTATGGCAAACTTTGGTGCAAGCATTCATATAGCATTATGGAAAACAGTGCGAGTGTAGACTGCTAGTATATTCAAGTACCTTATTCGACAGATGCTCATTGTTGAGGTTTTCATTGAAAACGCTTTTATGATGACAAATCTTGTAAAGTAAATCATTATAGGAGCTGTAAACAAATCAGTACAAACTAGTAATTGGGTTTAATCAGTATTGCGAGTGGGGATATTGTCAGTCTAGTCTAGAGATCATGTTGTGCATTACTCGAAACTTGCCATTTTATTAAACGCGGAAAATCATCTAATTTTGAAATGTGATTAAACTATAAAGGATAAACCTTTATTTCATCAAAAACATTACCGATGACATGACAAGTGGGAGTGTCTACTACGTGCTCAAATTCTAGCCTACGAACCCGTTGTGTGCACACACAACCCGGGAGGCACTCGGGGAACCCTCCAGAGGGGCCAAGAGTTGTCTCCCGGACCTGCCTATCCGGTTCCGAGTCACCTGACTCGCCAGTCAGCTACGTAGGCTCACGACCTTCGGACGTGTTCTAGCCTCGCGCTCCCTTCGACCGGTCGGTCTTGGTGCTCGAGTTCGCCGTGACTTTGGCTTCGCCTGTTGCTTCGCTTCTTGCTTCGCTGCAGCTTCGCTTGCGCTTCTTCGCTTGGCGTCCTCCTTGGTTGGCTTCGCTTGGCGGACCTGCTGGTTCCCGCCATTTCGCCGGTGGCGACATGGACGTCTCTTCTCCCGCTACCGCTTCGGCAGAGAGTGCCCTCCTGATGACCTGCACGCAGTGTGGAGGTTTCCAGTGGCCCTCGGATTCGCACAAGGTCTGCCTGCCGTGTGTCGGCTGTACATCTGAGCGTTCTTGTGACGTTTGCGCCGTCTGGCCGGAGCTCCGCTGGGTCCAACTTTGGAGCTTCTACCGCCGTGAACGCCCGACACTTGTGCCTGTTGCAAGACCTGCGGAAGTGCCGGCTGTCATCTCAGACACACCGACCGCTCTTGCCCCCGATGGCCCCAGTCTGGAAAGATCTCCACAGCGGACACAGCAAGGTAGTGTGCGGAGTCGGGAGTTCGAGGCGCGGATTCCCAGGAGGGAACGCGCTTGGACCAAGCCTTACGACAGGCAGAGAACCCATCTCGAGACAGAGGTCAGTTCGGAGAGACGTGCCTCGCGCCGTCCATGGTCAACCGGTCCCCACTCGTCTCCTAGGAAGGCCTTGGATCCCCCTCGGCCGCTGCGAGCCCGCCTCGCCACAGAGTCCGGCTCGCGGAGACATTCGCGCACACTCACCACACCACTACCTGTGTCCAGTTCCTCCTTGCGATCGAAGTCTGACCACCACTCTCGCGCTCCTTCGTGTGAGCGTCGTACAGTTCGGGATTCTTCTCGTCATCTGGACCATGGACCTTCGCGCTCTACCTCTTCGCGGCGTTCGTCCCACGTTCCCCGCCGTCTGCCTCGTCCCGCCCGTTCCCCTTCCCCTCGCCCAGCCTCTTTCCTTCCTCCTCGTTCCCGGGGATCACGGTCTCCAGCTCGTAGTCGCTCGTCTGGTCGCCGCCGCCGTTCCCGCTCCTCTAGTGCGTCGCGTCGCCGTCGCGGACGTCGCTCTCCCCTGCGTGCTTCGGCGCCTTATGGCTCCCCTCGTCCTCGTCGAGCTGCTCGCTCTCGGAGTCACGGTCACCGTCCCTCTTCGACGGCTCTCGGCGGCGTGGACGACGATTCGTTGAGTCTTCTCCCTGATGATTCCATCTCAGTTCTCCTCGGAGGTCTCAGCCGCTCTCCTTCGCCGCTCTCTCCTTCGGATGCGTCGACAGCCCACGGGTTACCGGCCTCCTCCCGCACAGAGGTTCTTCTGGCCCTCGACGAGGTCGCTCGCCTCATCTCCGCCACGCTTCCGGCAGCGGACTGCCCTCCATCCCCCCCCCTGAAGAGGAAGCCTTCTGCCTTCGTCGACGCGGGTAGACAGGTAAAGAAGTTCAAGACTCTCCCTCAGCCCCCCTCCTTTCGTGAGCTTCGGGATGTGTTCTCGGCCCACCTGTTGTCTGACTCAAGAGACAGTAATTTCTTCTCGGACCACAGATGGCCTCCGGACCTCGATATGTACTTCCGCCAGCAGTGGTACGCCGGCCATTCCCAGGCCTTCCTCTGCCCTCTCCCTCCGGTGGATCCAGCCGCCGTGGTTCAGGCGGGTGGGGCCTCTGCACTCAGACGCGCGCTCCCCGCGGGTTTGGACAAGACGGCTTCGCTTGTCAGGAATTCCTTGGCCTGCGCCGGCTTCATGGAGCTCCTTACGCAAGCCTTCCTCCGGCGCGTGGAAGATTCGTGGCACCCGTCCCTGACCCCCCTTCTTGGCGACCTCCTCGTCCTCGCTGAAGCGGCCAGCCGCGCCGCGTATCACTCTTCGGTCAACGCTATGGCTGCAGCCGCCAATTGTGATTTACTCCGCCGCGACGCTGTCCTGCAGGCCTGCCGGGGAATGCCTGCCGACCTGAAGACCCAGCTGCGTCGGGCCCCCCTCGGGGGACCCCTTCTCTTTGGTGACACCTGGCAAGCCGTCAAGGATTCCAATGCGGACAGGTGGCCTCCCAAGTCTGTTCCGCGGCGCTTTCAGTCAGCCCGCAAGGCCGTGGGTCGCCCCCTGCGGATCTCCAGACCCGTCGCCCCGACGTCAACAACCCAGCTGCAGTCCCTGCGTCGCCGTCGCCCCGCCTTCGGTCGCCCCGGCCAAGCTAACGCCCCCGCCCCCGCTTGGCCCCGTCCCGCCCGTCGCCCTGGGCGCGGGCGGGCTCAGTGACTCCTCCCCTCCTCCGCCTCCGCCGGCCGTCTCGGGTCCTCCAGTCGGCGGCAGGCTCGCCCTCTTCAGCGACGAGTGGCGATTACGGATTCCAGAAGACCCGTGGATTTTAGACACTGTTTCCGGCGGCCTACGGATCTCCTTTCGTTCCCCTCCTCCTCTGCGTACGACTCCGCTGTGGACCGAGATCCCCGCAGACCCGCTCAAGGAGTGCGCCCTACGGGGGGAAGTCGACTCTCTCTTGAGGAAGGATGCCACAGAGGTTGTGCGCCACGCAGACTCGCTGGGATTTTACAGCAGACTTTTCGTCGTCCCCAAGCCTGGCGGCAAGTGGCGCCCAGTGATCGACCTCTCAGCCCTAAATCGCTTCATCGTGGCTCCTTCCTTCCACATGGAGACGGCCCGAGCCCTGCGTACCGCGGTGCGACCCATGGATTACGCCGTCAGCCTGGATCTCTCCGACGCTTACCTACACGTACCCATACATCCGGCCGCCCAGAGGTATCTGCGCTTCGCGTTCGATGGAACCGTTTACCAGTTTCGAGCCCTACCCTTCGGCCTCAACCTCAGCCCCTGGGTCTTCACCCGCTTGATGGATGCAGTTATGGCCAAGGCACGGCAGTCGTCTCTCAGCCCTATGTCCAACTACCTCGACGATCTCTTCCTGAGAAACCACGTCGAGTCCGTCTTGGAAGAGGACAGGGATACTCTGATGCGTCTGCTGTCGCGACTGGGGTTCCTCCTCAACGTCGGGAAGTCAGATCTCACGCCCTCGCGCCGCTTCATTCATCTCGGAATGGATTTTGCCACCGATCTCAACGTTGTTCGCCTCCCGGATCCCCGGATTCGGAAGTTGGCCACCTTCGCCAACCAGCTAGCTCAGCAGGACGCAGCTCCCGCCCGAGTTTGGCTTCAACTCCTCGGACTGATCAACGCAGCGGCGGACCTTCTCTCCCTGGGTCGCCTCTACGCCCGCCCCCTTCAGCTGCACCTCCTGCTTCTCTGGAGACCCTCTTCTGGCGACCTTACCCACCTGGTCCCGGTTTCCCCCCTGGTTCGCCCTCACCTTCTACGCTGGACCGACACGGCTTGGTTGGCTTCGGGAGTCCCTTTGTCCTCCCCCCCCCCCCGCACCTCTCCCTGTGTGTCGACGCGAGCCTCTCGGGGTGGGGAGCCCACCTGCTTCCTCAATTCTCCTCGGCTTCCGGCCTCTGGCCCCCGGAGTTTGCGGACAAGCACAGCAATTGGTTAGAGCTGCAGGCAGTCTGGCAAGCCCTCTTCGTTTGGGAGAACCAGCTCAGGAACCAGCGGCTTCTCGTCCTCTCCGACAACTCGACGGTGGTGGCCTACATCCAGAGACAGGGGGGCACCCGATCTCCCGACCTCTGTATGCTCCTCTTCCGTTTGATGCGCTGGGCCGAGGAACGCGACATTACACTCCTCGCACGACACATTCCTGGCCACTTGAATGTGTTGGCGGACTCGCTCTCTCGCCGCGGCCAGTTGCTCCACACAGAATGGACGTTGCGCCCGGATATCTTCCAGATGATCTGCGCCCGTTGGGAGACTCCCTTAATCGACCTCTTTGCTACGAGGTGGAACCGCCAGCTTCCCCTCTTCGTCTCCCCGATTCCAGATCCGCTGGCCTGGGCAGTCGATGCCCTCTCGATTCCTTGGGACGGCCTCATCGCTTACGCGTACCCCCCAACAGTCCTCATTCCCAAGGTCCTCCACAAACTTCGAGGGAGCAACGCAGTCCTGCTTCTGGTCGCCCCGCTGGCTTGGGCCCGGTCCTGGACCACCGACCTACTCAACCTCGCCACCTCTCCTCCCCTGTGCCTTCCCACGCCCCGTTCCATGCTCAAGCAGCCCAGGCAGGCTCTCTTCCACCCTTGTCCCGAACGCCTGTCTCTTCACGCCTGGAGGTTGTGCAGCGCGCCCTCACCGCTCGAGGCTTCTCTGGTGCAGCAGTGGAGGCAATCGCTGCAGCCCGCAAGCCTTCCACCCGGCGTGTTTACGAAGGGAAGTGGCGCGTCTTGTGTGCCTGGTGCGACGCCCGTCGCCTCCTACCCACCGGACTGACTAACCCACAGCTAGCGGACTTTCTCCTATGGCTCTTCGAGGTCCAAGGTTTGGCGCCCATCACCATCAGGGGATACTTATCCATGGTCGCCGACACGTACCGTCATCTCGGCCTTCCAGACCCCGGCGCCTGTAAGGACCTCTCCGACCTCATGTCCAGCTTCAGCCTCCAACGTCCGACTCAGCGTTCTCTCGTTCCTCGTTGGGACCTACCTTGGGTCCTGACGTGGCTGAATTCTTCCCAGTTCGAGCCACTCGCTCTAGCCCCTCTGGCAAATGTGACACGCAAGACCTGCTTCCTTCTAGCCTTGGCCACCGCGTCCAGAGTTAGCGAGCTACACGCTCTTTCTACCCGCCCAGACTGCCTCCAGTTCAGGGCAGATCGCTCCGTGCAGCTCTTAACGGACCCCAGCTTTATTGCCAAAACAAGGTCGCCCATAACTGCTCCACAGACCATCACCTTGCGGCCCCTGGGAGGGCCTGCCTGCTCTCCGGAGACTCGGCGACAGGATCCCGTGCGTGCCCTACGCATCTACCTGCGCCGTACCAAAGTTACCCGTAGAGGGCGCTCCCGCCTCTTCCTGCCCATACGCCAGGGCAAGACTGATATCACAGCCCAGACGATCTCCTCCTGGCTGCGCTGGGTAATACGATCGGCATACATGGATCTCTCCCCACGCGTAGCGCAGAGACTGAAGATCCGCGCACACGAAGTACGCGCCATGGCCACGAGCGTCGCATTCGATCGGAACTGCGCTGTCAAGGACATCGTGGCCGCGGTGGGCTGGCGAGCAGAATCTACCTTCGCTCGTTTCTACCTTCGGGATCTGGCGGGACAGCGAGACAACCTCGCCTTGTTGGGGGACCTCACGGTGGCACAGCACTCCCTCCCGGCGCAGCAGGCGCCGTAGGTACGCACCTAGCTCGTTACCTGGGAATTAGCAATGGGAGGACGGTCTTGGTCTCCGGTAGTACCGGGGCGGCACCCTCCTCCTATTCGTGATTCTCCCACTTGTCATGTCATCGGTAATGTTTTTGATGAAATAAATGCATTTTTCTTTAAAAGGTATTTTTTCGAAAAATACTTACCGATGACATGACACGGAGGACCCTCCCACCTGCCCCGCTTGCCGCTGGTGAGCCTAGTATCTGACTGGCGAGTCAGGTGACTCGGAACCGGATAGGCAGGTCCGGGAGACAACTCTTGGCCCCTCTGGAGGGTTCCCCGAGTGCCTCCCGGGTTGTGTGTGCACACAACGGGTTCGTAGGCTAGAATTTGAGCACGTAGTAGACACTCCCACTTGTCATGTCATCGGTAAGTATTTTTCGAAAAAATACCTTTTAAAGAAAAATGCATTTCAAATTTTGCATGGCGACACATTGTTGTGCTCTCTGGTAATATCAGTTTTTATGTGTTTACAATCTGAAATTATCTGCTATCCAACCTCCAGGTGGGCATACGTAGCCTCTAAAAGAAATGTTTGTGCTCGCAATCATCAGTGCACTTTTCTGTGTGGACAACAACCACTCTTAGCATTTCCGTCTGTCAGAAAACCCATTTTCCCCAGGCTGAGAACTGCTGCTGGAATACGGAAAAGCAGAAATGTTACTTGACCCATTTCATCCTGTGGCTGATCTTGTTTACTTGCTCATTGTCCTATGAAGGCTACATTACAGATTAGGTGATAGATCAACCATTTTAGTTCAAGGGTGGTGCCAGAATAGCATGGTGCCTCAGACGCCAAGCTATTCTGGCACCACCTTTGAACTATCATAGTCAAATTAATTGCAAGAAGAAGTGTATCAGGATGAAAAGGGTTAAGAGCATAATCAGTAATGTCTTGTGATTCTCTCAGAGTTGTTGATCATGTTGCCTACCGTAAGCTTTAATACACTCTTTCATGTCAGCCAGTCATGAGAAAGGTTTAGGAATAGAATAACAGCACAAATGAATATCATTCAGGCTGTCAGGAATATGACTTACATTGCCCACAACAACAGTGCTTTTCAGGCATCTCCAGTACTGCCGAAATTGGCTAAAAGAACAGAAATTACTGATGCCGTTTTATGTATGAAAGCAACAAATTGGCTGTTTTTACAGTGCCTGCCACATCTTGGCCCAAACCGCTTGGTGCCCGATTACAATACAGGTGCTGACTGGCCCCGGGGCTCTAACGCGCCCAGTACGATTGATATTTCTGACAAAGTGGATTGCGAATTAATCTCACTTTTGTGACTTTGACATTTTCAACAGGTCAATGAAATCAGCAGTTGATCAAGTGTCCAAACATAGGTAAAAGGTTTGCTTTTATACCTTCAAAATCCATGTTCTCTCTAAATGTTAGCATTGGCACACTTGTCAACATCCCATGACCCTTGACCAATGCCAGGGGGTATGCACAGAAAGGCCTTTTCATCAGCTACCTTAATTTGTACCAAACTTGATTAAAAACTGTAAAAGCACTGATAGAAAAAAAAAATTATACCACTTGCATGGCATATTTGAGGGTGGACTAACAATGTGTGATTTAATAAAAACTCTAGCTCCATCAACTGATGATCTCAATTTGCAGCAATTCACCAACAAGAGCAAAAGCTAAAGTGATGAAATAAGTCTCCTAACATTCTTTATGAAAATGACACACATGTGCAGCTGGGAAGTGCGCTGCTTTCAACTTTAAAGTATTAGGGTGTGATGCAATTTGTAGTACCGGCATCATGCGAAAGTACAGAAATTTGGGCAAGTACCCACAATGATTTCAAACAAGATATGTGGTAGACACAGCCTAGAGGATGGTTTTCTATTTTTTTTCTGATTGGTATAAAACAGAATAATCACATTTTCTGGCATCAAAAGGACACCTGCTACCTTAGATATGTCAAACATGTCGCGTAGTCAACTTATAATACTTTTTCTGATCATACTTTAAACTTCCAAAATGGTAAGTGGAAAGACGAGGATTTCATCCCAAAGTCTAACATTATTTTCAGCTCACACACATTTTCCAATATCACCTAATCAGTTAGCCAAGGGAGTGTTATCAAAGCTAGCACGCTGTTAAAATAAAAAGGTTGAAAATAAGGCAGACTTTGAAAATGGGGTGTCCAAAGCGCGTTCAATAGCTAGTACGCATTAACATAGATGGGCAAGGGCCAAACAGCAACAGTGTAGTAAAAGGATAACAACAAAGGCAAAGCTCTTATAGCTCATGTGTATGACAGATTTACATGTGTGACCTTTGTGACAGTAAGTAAAGAGTTGGCTTCTGCAACAGCAAAATCCATGATTTCTCAAAATAAAAGCTATTTCACACACCTGTCACCCCCCCCCCCCCCCCCCCCACTCCTCCCTCCTTCCAGTGACCTTTAATCTTGTGATGATTCCAATAAATTAGTATGCTTAGGAAGGTCCTATCATCAGCTACCTTTGTAACAAATTTAATTCAAAAGTTTGCAAAAATGTTGATAAAAATAAAAATCTATCAGAAACTGGCATTTCACACACATTTGCCAACCTCTTGTAACCTACAAAGGTCTTACTATCAGGTATCTTTGCACAAAGTTTGGGTTTGAAAATAGTATTTGAGAAAAAACTTTTTTTTTCACAATATGTTTCACCTATTTCTAGATCACATGTGACCATTGAGCTTTCCGGTGGGTCAACCAAATCAGTATGAATAGAAGGTCTTACCATCAGGTATCTTTGTACCAAGTTATGTTTCAAAATAGTCTGTAATTTTTCATATTCTTATAAGATATCTTGCATATAGCTAAATTAAATAAGACAAAGAACGAGTTCACTAGCCAGGATTGTACATCTTCAACTTGTTAAATTGTATTTTAATCATTTTGGCAAACACATTTCAATCCAACCAGTCATCCCTGGACACAGTTGGCACGCTTCGAATGGTTTTTATTCTGACAGCGTGGTAATACCTAGCAGCTTCGGTAACACTCGGCTCCCTAATTAGGTGAGACTGGAAAACACATATGAGCTCAAAACAGTATGGTAGACTTTGGAATAAAATCCTCATCTTGTTTGTTGTTGCGACACCTACCATTTCATTTCAGCTTGACCAACAGTTTGTTTATATGAAACATATATATACCAAGAGCACAAACACTGCTGCTCATCAAGTCTTTTAGAGATCACCGAGTCTCTGCCGTTTTTCACAATACTCACACTTCACAGAACATTGGCGTACAGCCACTTTCTTGTAGAAGAAATTTGTACGCAAGTTAAATAAAGAAAAACTTCACATCGCCCTAGCACCATTAACACCTTCTGCTGTCCTCTCCACTGACGCAGCTGTCTTATCCACTGCAGCAAGTCGTGTTACATGGAACATGTCTGCTCGTTGTTCAGCACAACCTTGAATGGCAAGTCGTCCAGCCAGCCAGCTGATGTACTGAAAAAACAGGTACACCAGATGAAGATGGTACCGAGATCTGGAATACACACAAAAACAACTGACTGTACAATAAAGTTTCAAGTCGAACGGTTGACAATTGTCTACATTACCACAAGATGGGATGAATCATAACCCACAAAATCCCTTTTATAAACAAAAGCTGCCCTCGCTGTCAAGGGTGTCTAATTTTTGTCGTTGACCTGATTCTGATGTTGAAATGTCTTCTATTATTTAAAAAGCCTTGCAGATGTGCCAATGCACCTGTAAGCTGTATAAGGAGTGCAGTGCATACGCATCATCGGTTTGTGAAACAAAAGTGAATCACTTCATGGTGTCAGTGGAATGCAAAGCAGACGACATCAATAGAAAAACAGGCTCTAGTTATCAGTGTGCTTCTGAAAGGTTAAAGACATCATATCAGTTTGGAGATCTTTTGCAATGTGAAGACCATCATATTATTATGGAGATCATATGATATGGTGTTTTGTTAACCTGCAACCTTCATTCTTTGGGCTCATGCGACGTCACGAATGAATCAAGACAATTTGATTTGTATGCTTCTTTTGTTCTTAACATTTTGGTTCACTGCTAATATCAATAATATACCTAATAGCCCTGCCAGAAGGCTTCAGGAGTAAACAGAGGCCCATACATATGTATATATACTTAATAGCCCAGCTGTGCCGGTACACATCACCTATACAGGTTTACTGTATCCACACAGTGTCAACATTTCTTTTCAGGTATAGTGGTGAAGCTCTACAAAATAAAAATTGCTGACAGTGAGGTAAACAAAAAAATTGTGATGTTTTACCAACACTGGTGCTGTGACCACAACAGACTTGCTCCACTTGTCACTGGCTGGCACAGTAAGTGCTTCATGGTGCACTGTTGATGCATAAAACACCCCCAAAACTGTAACAAAACAAAACATTAACGTCACTCTTTTACTTTAGTCATGGTACAAGTCACGTTACAACTCGTTTTACCTAATAATTCTATTGTAATCAATGTACCATGAACTTGCGACAACATGTATTCAAAGTTGGTCACGCACAATGGTGATACTGAAGTACCCTGCATGCATGTGTCTGGGCACTTTTTCGCCTCAAAACAGCGATCACTTGTAACCACTGGGTATGCACATGCCGCAGTTTAAGTCTTTCCTCCTGCACCTCATGCTAGCATAATAGACCAGCTGACAGAGTCCCATATTTACACACCATGCATACGAAATGTCAGGCTAAGTTTATGTGCGAAACTCACAAAGACATTTTAATTAGAACTGGCTGCGTATTTAAATGCCAACAATAGTGATTTTCTGTACAGTTATAATATGTGTATCTATACATAATAGTAAGGTATATAACATATAATACATACATATATGAAATTACTTCTGCTCCATACATTTCGTTGTATCCAAGGTTGGCACCCAAGAGTTGCTACGGTTCGCGTCTTCAAAATGTCACAAATGTCTTATACTCAAAGTGCACAAGAGAATGAGCACTACATCACCTGACGCATGGATTTATTGTGTACTGTGTCACTGATTCCGATATTGGGTTGTGGTGTTAGTTGGGACCCGACAGCTGTGCAGGTATACAGCATCTGTACAGGCTTACTGTGTCACACCTTTTCTTTTGAGGTAAACTGGTGCAACTCTATAAAAACAAAAACTTGCTGAAAGTGACAATGAGGTAGAAAGGAAAAATTCAGATGTTTTACCAACACTGGTGCTGTGACCACAACAGGCTTGCTGAACTTGTCAGTGGCTGGCACAGTAAGTGCTTCATGATGCACTGCTGATGCATAAAACACCACCAAAACTGTAAAAACAAAACAAAACACACTCTCATTAACGTCATTCAGTTACTTTAGTCATGATACAAGTCATGTTACAACTCCTCCTACCTCATAATTATATTGTAATCAATGTACCAGCTTATGACAAAATGTACTCAAGGTTGGTCACGCACAATGATACTGAAGTACCCTGCATGTGTGTGCCTGGGCACTTTTTTCACCTCTAAACTGGGGTCGCGATATCACAATGCGTAACCAATGACTATGCACATGCTGCAGTTTCAGTCTTTCCTCCTGCACCTCATGCTTGAATGATAATATGTACTCAAACCAAGGGGAATCACAGCGCTGGACAGACAAACAGTTAGATCCCCTGCCCCCGCCTATCAGGCACCCAATCGCCAGCCCACAGAGAAATACGCAGGTATAGAATAAGACGATCATTTCCATCCTCTAATAAGAATGGATCAGGTCTCTTATATAACCCATGTCTTTCTCCGGAACTTAGGAAGTAGGCAGGAGAAACATACATAAAACATGAAGGTGCGCTACTATATGTGGTCGGGTAAATACCCTGATTTCCCACAGTAGATGCACAGAACATTACACAACAATGTAACGATACAAATTTGCCTCGAGTTATAGATACAAGTACTCACAAACCATATAGGTGAGGCTAGCGCTGGAAGAAATGTACTCAAACCAAGGGGAATCACAGCGCTGGACAGACAAACAGTTAGATCCCCTGCCCCCGCCTATCAGGCACCCAATCGCCAGCCCACAGAGAAATACGCAGGTATAGAATAAGATGATTATTTCCATCCTCTAATAAGAATGGATCAGGTCTCTTATATAACCCATGTCTTTCTCCGGAACTTAGGAAGTAGGCAGGAGAAACATACATACATACATTGAATGATAATAGACCAGCCTGACCAGTCCCATGTTTTCTCTCGGCCCGTACGAAATGTCAGGCTAAGTTCATGTGCGAAACTCAAAGACTTTTAATGAGCATTGGCTTCGTAGTAAAATGCAAACAATAGTGCCTTTCTGCACAGTTATGCATATGTATAATATATATATACAATTACTTCTGCTCCATACATTTTGTTGTATCTGCCAAGTTTAGGACCCAAGAGATGCTCTGTTTAACATCTTCAAAATGTCACAAAAGTCTTATAATCAAAGTACACAATAGTATGAGCACTACATCACCCGATGCGGGGATTTAATGTGTAATATGTCACTTATTCCGATACTGGGTTGTGGCGTTAGTTGGGACCCGAAAGCTGAGCAGGTACACAGCACCTGTACTGGTAGATTAACTGTATCCGCACAGTGTCACACATTTTCTTTTCAGGTATACTCGTGCAACTCTATAAAACCAAAACTCGCTGACAGTGAGGTAAAAAAGGAATATTCAGATGTTTTACCGACACTGGTTCTGTGACCACAACAGACTTGCTCCACATGTCACTGGCTGGCACAGTGCTTCATGGTGCACTGTTGATGCACAAACACCCCCAAAACTGTAACAAAAGAAAACATTAATGTCACTTCGTTCCATTAGTCATGGTACATGTCGTGTTACAACTCCTCCTACCTCATAATTCTATTGTAATCAATGTACCATGGGCTTACGGCGACATGTATTTCAAGGTTGATCACACACAATAATGGTAAATGACACTGAAGTACCCTGCATGCGTGTCTGGGCACTTTTCGCCTCAAAACAGCGATCGCGAAATCACAATGCCAGGGTTCCCACAAGTTTGGTGGAAAAAAATTCCATACTTTTTAAAGACCTTTTTAAGACTGACACAACAGTTTTCCAAAGCTCACTAATATATACGCCAAACTTGTGTAATAATGAAATGTGGAACCTATTTTTCCAGGCAAATTATTTTATTTAATGTGAGATATCTTATCTTTAATGTGAGATATGCTGAGGCAGTCCCCCTGGGTATGTGTGCCTCGTCTTGTGTGCCTCGCATCGAGCTTTGTGCTTTGCTCCATCCGAAGCAGGCGCTAACCAAGCTTAGAATTGACTTTTTTTCTAGCCATAAGTGGCTAAAGATGCACTTCCCCATTTCTATCTTTGGCAAAAATCTGCGTGACTTTCCATGCACAGGCTACACGGGGCAATTGCTTCCGGTTCATGTAGTAACAATTCCGTGAGACATAGTTTGAAAAATTTCCTCTGTTTTTGCCAATTTTTTAGGGTGTGAAAGTTCCCATTTTTGCCTGTT
The DNA here is from genome assembly GCA_036245525.1 of Semisulcospira habei. Lineage (NCBI taxonomy): Eukaryota > Metazoa > Mollusca > Gastropoda > Semisulcospiridae > Semisulcospira > Semisulcospira habei. The sequence goes on along the minus strand of BTPG01000005.1, from coordinate 136,772,666 downwards.
TGGGCGTTTTGAGCAGCAACAGGCATGACAGGTGGTGCGGAAAAGCGGAAAATTTGGATAATTTGAGTTGACCTAGTGTGTTCATGGGAGCCTTATAGGTGCATGTGCACGGTTGTATACAGGTTTGCAGATGACAGTTTTGTCAAGGGGTACTTAGTGCATTAGAGTCTTGTGAAAGACGCTAACTCTTAATTTTTTTACGAATTGCTGAAAATATTTCTCCTGTGATATGCTCCGCGTGGATGTTTTGTTTTGGCAGAAAAGTTCTTCGTTCATAATTTTATGCTGCAAGAGGCTAACAGATAACAGTGTGTGAAAAGAGGGCATAACCTAATTGCCCTATGTGGCCACAGGACGAAAGGAAGTTAAAAGATTCTAACTACGGATGTGCAGCTTTTCTGCAAGGAAAGTCACTGCGGATAAAAAAAAGGGCAGCCTTCAAGCGATAAACAATCAGCTTATGAATTAAATTAAAGTCTTTAGATTACGTTTTCAAACTTTCAGATTTTTCTTGTAAAGTAAATTGCATGTTAATGTAAGATTGTCATACTTTTAATTTTCCAAAACTTTTCCATACATAGCTTAACAAAAACGAGCTTTCCATAGTTTTTCCAGCCATGGAAAATATTTTTGTATTTTCCATAGCTTTTCCAGACTTCCATGACTCTGTGGGAACCCTGCAATGCGTAACCACTGACTATGCACACGCCGCAGTTTAAGTCTTTCCTCCTGCGCCTCATGCTAGAATGATACTCGTAGACCAGCCAGACACTTGTGACAGGGTCCCATGTTTACACACCGTGTCAGTGTACGAATTGTCAGGCTAAGTTCATGTGCGAAACTCAGACATTTTAATGAGCACTGGCTGCTTAGTAAAATGCAAACAATAGTAACTTTTTGCACAGTTATGCATATCTGTATCTATGCATAATATTAAGTTATATTACATAATAATATATACATATACGACAATTACTTCCGCTCCATACTTCGTTGTATCCAAGGTTGGGACCCAAGAGTTCACGTCTTCAAAATGTCACAAAAGTCTTATACTCAAAGTGCACAATAGTATGTGTAGTACGCAATCTGACGCGAGTATTTCATGTGTACTATGTCACCGATTCCGATGTTGGGACGCTGCGTTAGTTGGGACCCAACAAGTGGCACAACGCGTGCGCGCTGAGTCAGTCAGCCGTCAATAGCTGTTGGGTCCTAGCACCAAACACACCACCTTGCCCCTTTCCCTACTGTGCGAGATCACCGCGTGTTTAGCCTCTTGCAGATGTTGGGCGTTTTGCTCACAGCCGGGTTCTTTTGCGCAGTGTTCACCTGCGTGTGACAGCAACGACAACGCGACACTGATCGACAGCGTCTCTGTGCGGAAAACACTGTGCAACGTGCAAGTTCACCCTAACGGTAAGCCATACTTATTACCGCCCAAGAGTATAGAGGCTACGCGAAGAGTTTCAGGCATCAGGATTTCCTGTTCACACCGCTGATTCCCCTGCATTTACATAGCCGGATAGGGAAGACATAAGCACACGAATCGTAAAAACTATCGGCTGTCTAGAACCTTGATTTGACCTGACTTGTCTTGCCGTATACGCCCACAATCAAACGTGTTGATCATTATGGCACTTGAGAAAAAGGTTTTGTATGCATGTCAAGTACGAATGCGGAGCTAATAATAATCATGTCACTACATGAATCAGGCCATGGGAAATGTGAGTGAAGAGGGGAAATGCTGGGGATGGCTGATGGTGTGGGGGGGGGGGGGGGGGGGGGAGGGGGGAACTGGAGGGCTTTATTGGGAGACCCCCGACACCAAGGTGTCAGCAGTCAGAGCCTCCAGCGCCTCACTGTTGAGGGCATTCCAGTCCTTTATGGTTCGTGGCAGGAAAGAGGCGGCTCTATATTGGGTCCTGCACGAGACTTGTTTGTACTGCTTGTTGTGGCTGCGGCGTTGGCGCGATATCGCTTGTTCCACTTTCCCATTGATGATGGGGCAGTTCGCAGTGCCACTAGTGATCTTGCGCAGCATCTGAAGGCATGCAGTGCGACGTCGGTCCTCCAGGGACGGCCACCCCAGTGACTCTAGCATGTCCCTAACACTCGATGTGTCATGATAGCGGTTAGTAGCAAACCGGGCGGCGCGTCTCTGAACTGCCTCCAGCCGGTCGATGCCTTTCTGGGTTTGAGGGTCCCAAACAGATGCTGCGTATTCCAGGATAGGACGCACGTAGGCCATGTAAGCTCGTTCCTTGATGGCCGTAGAGCTCACCTTGAGATTCCTTCTCAGGAAGCCCAGTGTCTTGCTGGCCTTGTTGGCGATGCTGCTGACATGTGCGTCCCAGGTAAGGTTGCTGCGGAGGGTCACCCCGAGGTACTTTGCCTCAGAGACTGACTCAAGGGTGTGACCGTGTAGGGTATAACTAGACTGTAGGGGACGTCTGCTCCTCGTGACTGGCAGAGTTATGCACTTGTCAGGGTGGAACTGCATGTCCCAGCTCTTCCCCCATTGCTCAAGGCGCTGGAGGTCTTGCTGTAGCTGGGCTTGCTCTTGGTTGCTAGTTACCACTCTGTATACGGCTGTGTCATCTGCAAACAGTCTTGTCAGTGCAGTCAGTCGGTCCGGTAGATCGTTGATGTAGGCCATGAATAAGCATGGCCCCAGCACCGACCCTTGAGGGACCCCAGATCGCACACTGACAAAGGAAGAGCAGCTGCCGTTGACCACCACAGCCTGGCGCCTGTTGTTAAGGAAGCTGGCGATCCATGTTAGCACCGTATCGTGGATGCCGTAGCAGCGGAGTTTGTGGACCAACAGACTGTGGTTGACTCGGTCAAATGCCTTCGCGAAGTCCATGATTAGGACCTTCCATGTTGCACGAAAGCTCCTCAACAAACTCCAGGAGTTGGGTCTCACACGACCGCCCTCTTCGGAAGCCATGTTGGTTGTCGTGAAGGGTGTTGTTGGTGTCGAAGTGGTGCATGACGGCGCAGACGACTATGTGCTCCATAAGTTTGCAGGCCACACACGTCAGGGATACTGGTCTGTAGATACTAGCAGATTACGCAATTTCTGCAGAGGTAAGTAGTTCGTCAAAAGAATAACATTGGTTTGCAGGTACGAAACGAAAGTACTAATGCCATACATGTGGTTTATGCATAACAATATTTGTCCTTAGGATGAAGACATGTTTTTAGAAGCGTTTATCGAGTGCTATAGATTGGTTCGCTGTAAAGTAAGGGAAAGTAGTCTTCGTACACGGCCTGGATAAGCGGAAGACATTTTTTTGTGTACATAACATTGAAAATTTCAATCGTACAAGTGACACATTTATTCCAGTGATCAAATTAAAATCATAAGCAAGTAAACGTATACATATTTACGATAAAATAATTTTAAAAGTAATATTTTAATGCCGTAAGCATACTCGCGTCGCTAGTTTCAAAATGGCGGTCAGCGAGATGCTTTCGAAAGAAGTCGATCAGACGCGCACGGCTGATGCAGGTTTACTTTGATCCTGAAGTAAGACAGACATAATTTTGAATTTGAACTTTGAAATACATCTTATCAACGTCATATTCGTTATTTTTCCTGGTCTTGAAAGCAGCCTTTCCCATAGAGCTCGGTCTTTTGTGGGAGGAAAGCATATCAAGTAAAATCGCTTTGTTTATGTTTTGCATTGTGTCTGCCGACCATCTTCAACATTCTAAAGACTTTTTGTCCAGATGCAACATGCATGTTCGTCTGTTTTCCAACCTAAGGGCTTTTTTGATTAGTGGAGATGGGATTTAACAGGTCAAACATGGTCTTGTCCATATGGTCTTAGGCACAAGCCAGGCAGACTAAAATCGATCTCCAAACCGTTTCTATCTAAGTCACCATGTTCATCTGAACACCTAAAAATAAAAATTTTCGTTTTTGCAACCCATTCAAATTTCATCCAATCTGCACTCAAGTCCTCAAAAGAACTCTTGTGATCAAGCTTGATCAGAACTGCATGAGACACGATACAGACAGTAGCCCTCCCCATTATATATCTTTTACTTGGCATTCATATGTCCCATGTATCTTTGACTTACTTTCACTCGCAAAACTGCAGAACACCCATCAAAAGACATGCACATCTGTGCATGTTCATAATCTATACTTAGCATTCACATGTCTCAGGGACCTTTGACTTATTTTATCTATCTATTTATTTATTTTGTTTGTTTGTAATGTAGGTTTTGTACGTATACACATCAGCATACAACATGATAACATACACATACATGGTAATAGGTGCCATGCAGCCCGTTCCCAACCCCATCTCGCATGATACACACACAAAACCGCAAAACACCCACCAAAGACATTCACAATTGTATACAGATGGGCATTAGTGGACTGTAAAACCTATATAGACTTACTTACTTACGCCTGTCACCCCTACCCGGGTATAGGCCGTCGACGAGAGACCTCCAGCAACTCCTGTCCTGTGCTTCCTCCAGGAAAGGAATTACCGTTAGTCTTTTCGTCGGCGTTTTTGTAGCTATTTCCTTTTTTGCAGGGTGGGGAAGCTACCCCCACGCCCAACCCCCTTACTAGGAGGACCAGGGGTTTTCTGTCGGGGTCACCTTCCCTTAGACCATGTTGGTTCACGGCACCTTATTTCATTCGGTGCACCCCTCTCACGAGGGACCCCCTATCCACCACCCAGGGGACGCGCCTCAACGCCGTATGGTCCCAGCGCGAGGAAAACCTATATAGAGCTTGAGGTTAAGAAAGTGGCTTGTATTGACTGCCTGTACTTTAGCCGCCCACCTACAAATCTTACGTATACAGTTAATCACTGCACATGCCGCCAGTTCGGTGAAAAGTACTGTTGGCCTCATGCACCAAAACTTAAGAGATGAGGTCACACCTAATAGTCTAGCAGCTGCCCTTCATAGACGATCAGCCGTTTACGAGATAGTGATTTTCTAGAGAGTAGCAAAGGTTTGGGTATATCAAAATGAAGTCTAGTTTGAATAAAAGCAGTGCGCACTCGTTTTAAACCGCCGGAGGATGGAGACATTTTTCTGTAGCACATTTTGTTTCTAGTTCGCCTGCAGACGAAACCAGGACATTCGCAGCCATGTTCACAGGGGATCAGTAGTTTACGCGGGTCTCATTGTTCCTGTATTCAGTGATAGTATGCACTATATGTCACTTAAAAGGATTTCAATTATTTTTTTAAATAAAATTTTCACACTTAGGTATATTAAGAGAAAAAGCAATTACGAAAAGGCTTGCCTTGAACTCCGTTACACAACAATAAGGTATCCCAAACTGATCACGTGATCAAAACATCGGCACACGCGGATTTCCCTGCGGTGAATTTCGGTGTGCCAGCGAGTTCTTTTTGATTTGTTCTACAGAAGCGTGTTTGTTTCCCAAAAAGGCGAACATACAACGTTGCTTTGTGCATTTTTACATCTTGATAAAGGTTTGTCACGTTTATTTTCATTCACTTTACCATCGCTTTGCCCGTTTCATTTCGACACCACAGCAACAAAAAAAAAAAAAGAAACAAAAAAGGCTATCTTCGAAACCTATGTCCGAAGTGCAACATGTTGCATGCTGTAAAAGAGTGCAACACCACTTGGTTGTAACTGTCGTTGCTGAACAAAGTTTTGGAACTTGATTAATTATTATTATACTGTAACACTTAATTCAATCAGTTGTACTGGCAAGCTATGTTGTGATGTGCGATCAGTGCCATGCAGTCTCGATCAGTGATCACTGATGGTACAGTACACTTCACACATAAAAAAATACACAGCACAATGTGAACACGCTTGGAACTTATGGAAGTTCATGCAATGCTTTGTTTAAAATTAAACCCTATCTTGCTAACAGTAGCCTATTGCACAAAAGAGAAACTATTTTGCTGCTGCATAGTTTTCAGTTTGTCTGCATTATTGCAGTTTGCTGCAAGATTCTTAGCAGCTGGCATTAGCACTGACACTCATATATTTGGGGATTAAAACGAGAAAGAAATCGGAGACAGGTATTGGGGTAACACAGAGTGATCAAATGAATGAGATATGCTTTGTGATGAACAGCTATTTAAAGTAAGGGGGGGGGGGGGGGGGGGAGGCACATACTTTATATTGTGCACATACTATTTCTTTCAGTGTTTCCATCACCCATCATAACACCATTGGCCTCGATGAGTTCTCATGTTTTATTTGAGTGATTTACAAAATACATGTACTTGCTGCTGTTATATTATTTTCTTACTGGCTTTGACATTTCGCTGTAAGATTTACAGTCCCATACTTTAAGCCTGTCCCGACTAACGCACATGGAGGTTGACTGTATCATTGATATGTGTGTGTAGGTATCGTTTTGTTTGAGGTGGCAGTTTTGGCCTCACCTTTAAGTTTGGTGACCCTGTGCATGTGGCCACCAGTACTATTTACAGAACTGATGGCTGCATGTGCAGTGTGATTAACTGTACACATGAGATTTTTAGATGGGCAGCTAAAATACAGGCAGTCAATACAAGCCACTTTCTTAACCTCAAATCTCTATATATAGGTTTTACAGCCCACTAATGCCCATCAGTATACAATTGTGCATGTCTTTTGTGGGTGTTCTGTTGTTTTCCTTATCAATGTGAACTGGGCAGCCTATTGTTTGAAGTGATCAGTGGTGGCATTTAAAGGGAGGGGGGTGGGTGTGGGGGACTCATACTTTATATTGTGCACGTACTATTTCTTTCAGTGTTTCCATCACCCATCATAACACCATTGGCCTCGATGAGTTCTCATGTTTTATTTGAGTGATTTACAAAATACATGTACTTGCTGCTGTTATATTATTTTTTTTACTGGCTTTGACATTTCGCTGTAAGATTTACAGTCCCATACTTTAAACCTGTCCCGACTAACGCACATGTATGGAGGTTGACTGTATCATTGATATGTAATAATAATAATAATAAGGAAGATTTATAAGGCGCCAATACATGGTAAGATGCTCTAGGCGCCGTACATATGAACAAAACATACAAATATTACACAAAAAGTGACAAAGCCACATGTACAATTACACAAAAGAACAAAATTATGACTAAATACATGAACACTGATAATCAAAGTGGGAAAAGATGGGTTTTAAGACTGTGTTTAAAACTGGCACTAGACTCACTGTGTCTCAATGATTTAGGAAGATCATTCCAGGCTATGTGTGTGTAGGTATCGTTTTGTTTGAGGTGGCAGTTTTGGCCTCACCTTTAAGTTTGGTGCCCCTGTGCATGTGGCCACCAGTACTATTTACAGGACTGATGGCTGCATGTGCAGTGTGATTAACTGTACACATGAGATTTTTAAGTGAGCAGCTAAAATACAGGCAGTCAATACAAGCCACTTTCTTAACCTCAAATCTCTATATATAGGTTTTACAGCCCACTAATGCCCATCAGTATACAATTGTGCATGTCTTTTGTGGGTGTTCTGCGGTTTTCCTTATCAATGTGAACTGGGCAACCTATTGTTTGAAGTGATCAGTGGTGGCGTCATCCATAATGTATGTGTGCATTTGGCCACTGGTATTGTTTACAAAGCTGCTGTTTACAGAACTAGTGGCTGAGTATGCATATTAGTTCTGTTATTGTTGTCAGGTGTGGCCTTATCTGTAAGTTTTGGTGCCCCTGTGCATCACTGCATGAGGCCAACATTACTTTTCACAGAACTGATGGCTGCATGTGCAGTGTGATTAACTGTACACATGAGATTTTTAGGTTAGGCTAAAATACAGGCAGTCAATACAAGCCACTTTTTTAATCTCAAATCTCTATATTATATAGGTTTTACAGTCCACTAATGCCCATCAGTATAAAATTGTGCATGTCTTTTGTGGGTGTTCTGCGGTTTTGTATGTGGGGTGGGGTTGAAAGCGGGGCAGTATGGCACCTATTACTGTGTATGTGTATGTACAAAACCTACATTACCCAAAAACATGAATAAATAATTTAAATAAATAGTTATTTGGGTTTAACGCCACGCAGGCGACTATGGCCACCCTCATGATGGTTAAATGAATAAGATAAAGTAAGTCAAAGATACCTGGGACATATGAATGCTAAGTAAAGGATAGATTATGAACGTGCACAGATTTACATTCTTTTGGTGGGTGTTCTGCGGTTTTGTGTGTGTAACTGGAGTGGGGTTGGGAGCGAGCGGTATGGCACCTATGACCATGTACATGTATAAGACATTTATTCATCAAGTAAAACGTTATAAGGATTTTTGTGTGGCATGGCGACAGTAAAATACATCCTCACTCGTAGGGCATTTATCATGTCATAAACTCAGTTGGCGATCATCCTATATAGAGCACTAAATGATAGATAATAATAATAATGTACATTTATATAGCGCTTAACTTCCAAATGAATGGTGCTCACAATATTAAACACGAATCAGTCATATGTCACAAATCATGGAATCACGTTCCATGGATGGTGCTGTACTGAGGACAGCTTCTGGAAAGAAACTGCACCTGAATCGAGAGGCTCTGGCTTTCAAAGCACAGAACCTCCTGCCAGAGGGCAAAAGCTCAAATAGATCATTGGCTGGGTGCGACAGATCTGACAGAATAGTACTGGTGGCCACATGCACAGAGGCATCATGGTGTATGTTCTTAGCCTGTATGCTGATGTGTATGTACAAAACCTACATTACAAATAAAATAAATAAATAATTTAAATAAATAAGATAAAGTAAGTCTAAGTTACCTGGGACATATGCATGCTAGGTAAAGGATAGATTATGAACATACACAGATGTGCATGTCTTTTGGTAGGTGCTCTGCGGTTTTGTGTGTGTATTTGGGTAGGGGTTGGGAGCGGGCGGTATGCCACCTATTACTATCAAAAATTCTATATATATTATGTGTATATTTTTTTCTTGTATGCTGATGTGTATGTACAAAACCTGCATTACAAACAAACAAAAGTAAATAAATAAATAATTTAAATAAATAGTTATTTGGGTTTAAGGCCGAGCAGGCGACTAATGTCATCTCGTGGCTGTTACATAAATAAGATAAAGTAAGTCAAGATACCTGGGCCATATGAATGCTGAGTAAAGGATAGATTATGAACATGCACAGATGTACTTGTCTTTTAGTGGGTATTCTGTGGTTGCGGAGTAGGGTTGGGAGTGGGCAGTATTACCATGTATGTGTATGAGAACATCAGCATATGTATAAAACCTGCTTTACAAACAAATAAATAATAAATTTTAATAAATAAAATAAGATAAATCAAAGATACCTGGGACATGAATACCAAGTAAAGGATATATTATGAACATGCACAGACGTGGGTCAAATGGTTGTTGTGATGCGTCTAGTGTGGTTGTGTAGCGTCTGTGCTTGTCGCTCTCGCTTTCAGCTCCCACCGCTGGCTAGCAGTTTTGCGAAAAGGGGAGCAGAACATGTCAGTCTCTCCCTGCCAGTACACAGCCTCTCCAACAACAAGCCTCATGTATAGTGCCTCCTCGTGATGACTCATGGTAACCGAGCACCTTACGGACTCGGGCTGAACTACAGAGGACTCGGAGGAGATCTGGCCCCCAGACATGCGGCATGCAGGCCCATCGATGTGTGGACAAGCCCTGATGCCCATGAACCAGATCCCCAGCTATGGGTAAATAGCCCCACTGCCTTGTGGGTGCCTTGGGAGAGGCAAAGGCTAGGGGAGTAAACCCTATACAAATCCGGGCAGGGATGCTCGATAGCCTTGGTTGGCAGATCTCCTTCGAGAAGGAAAACTCCGAGGAAAAACCTGAGTAGATGGGACCCATAAGCCTTGGTCGGCAATCCATCTAGGAGAAGGATACTCCAAAACTAAATCATCCTGTGCTCCCAGGAAAGGCCTTTTGACCAGGAGCTAAGGGTGAGGTAACCCCGACAGAAACCCAGAGTGCTGAAGACGGAGGTACTGGGCTGCACAGCGCACTCTAATAAACCACAGTACCATGCATATACAGCCATATGACACTTGGAGATGGATTCAACAGGAATGGTGCTCGCCCTGTGGAGTCTCACCAGGCAGGTGCAGTACCGGGCTCTGCGCCTCTTCGGAGCCCACCCCCAGCGACTGGAGGACCTTCCCGACTGTCTCGAGGAGCCAGGGGACTGGGAAGTAGAGCGACTGGCCAGCGAAAAAACAAGACCAGAGACAAAGAAAAAGCCAATGTGAACATCATGCACTGGAATGCCGAAGGGGTTACCACCAAGAAAACAGAACTAGAGCACTTTATGCATGAAAACAGCATAAACATCTGCTGTATACAAGAGACACACCTGCAAGAAGGGAAACCCTTTAAGGTCAGAGGATATCAGGTCTTCCGAAGTGATCGCCAAGGGAGAAAGAAAGGGGGGGGTTATGACCCTAGTTAGAAACAACCTGAATGCCAGCGAAACCAAGAGATTCATGGAAGAGGCAGAATACATCCAGGTCAAGGTAACCACCAGTGACAGCACCCTTGACCTTGTCAACTACTACTGCCCTAATGATAAGTTGCTGTCCCTCGACACTATCCAGGTCCCGGACAGTGGATTCCTCATCACTGGTGACTTCAACAGCCAGTCCCAGAGTTGGGGATATGACACACTGGACAAGAGAGGAGAAGACATTGAGGAGTGGCAAGATGAAAACCACCTGATACTTGCCAATGACCCTGAGGACCAACCTACCTTCTACTCTCGCCGCTGGCACACCACCACTACACCGGACCTGGCGCTTTGCACTGAAGATGTTCATAAGCGCCTCAGCAGAACAGTAGGACCACAGCTAGGAGGAATTGACCACCGCCCTATCCTCCTAACCCTAAAGGATGCACAGCAGCTAGCTCGCCACACCGGCCAAGATGGAACTACCGAAAGGCTGACTGGCGCTTGTTCAGTATCCGAACAAATGAGCTAATGCAAGACCTCACTGTTTCTGGAAGGAACATCAACAATGTGGTCAGAGAGTTTAATGACATTATCAGTAAGGCAGCCAAGGAATCCATACCTCGAGGGGTCCGGAAAAACTACACCCCATACTGGACCGCAGATCTTCAGAAAGCACATGACAACCTCACTAGGGCCAGAGAAGACGCTGAAACCAACCCCAGCCAAGAAAACAACATCAAGCTACAACACAGTAAGGCCCAGTATCTGAAGATGAAGTTGGAGTGCACAAGAATAAGTTGGAGAGAGAAGACTGCAAGACTAAACATGGACAGGGACACCACGAAGTTGTGGAGACTGACCAAGGCGTTGAACGATGAGGGCACCAGGGAACAGAAGATCACCTTGGAAGAAGAAGGGAAAGCACTGACTGGTAGGAAAGCTGCAAACGTGTTTGCACAGATCTATGCGAAAGAAAGTGACATCACTGTCCCACGAATGCTTGCGAAAGAAATCAGACAGGAAGAAAGAGAGAGAACAAGAGATGCGAACATCCATGATGCAATGAAGAAGGACATCACCCTTCCAGAACTGAAGATGGCCATCAAACAGCTGAAGAAGAAAAAATCTCCAGGTCCAGACAGCATCTCAAACGAGATGTTACAACACCTTGGCAACACTGCCTTAATGAAGCTACTGGTCATCTTTAACCACAGCTGGAGAGGAGGACAGGTACCCCAGTGCTGGAAGGAAGCCAGGATGATCCCAATTTTGAAGAAAGGGAAGAATAAGTCCAAAGCCCTGAGTTATCGCCCCATCAGCCTGACAAGTTGTGTGTGCAAGACCATGGAGCGCATCATCAACAAGCGCCTGCAGTGGTACCTGGACTCCGAGAGCATTATCGTGCCAGAGCAAGCTGGCTTCAGAAGCTACAAGAGTACAGAAGACCAGACAACACACCTTGCACAGGTCACAGAAGATGCCTTTCAAGATCAGAAGGTGACATTAGCTGCCTTCATTGACCTACAGAAGGCTTTCGACAAGGTGTGGAAGGATGGTCTCCTTGTGAAACTCCTTCGCAGTGGCATCCAAGGGAATATGTACCGGTGGACCAAGTCATACCTGCACAATCGCAGAGCCCGTGTGACAGTGGATGGGTACTGTGGCCAAAAAGTGCTGTTGCGTCAGGGGGTGCCACAGGGGGGAGTCCTGTCACCGACCCTGTTCATACTTTTCATCAACGACCTTGTGCCAGAGCTACCAAAAGGAGTACACGCAGCCCTGTACGCAGACGACCTGGTACTCTGGTGCACAGAAGAGTATGCAACAACTGCTACATACAGGATGCAGCTAGCCCTTGACAGGCTGACAGACTGGACCAACAACTGGTGTGTGACCATCAACACAGAAAAATCGTCAGCCACACTCTTCTCTCTCTCCAACAAGGCAAAGGCTGGAAACCTAACACTGGGCAACACCCCGCTGCGGTATGAAGACTAACAGACATACCTGGGAGTCACCCTTGACAAGAGGCTGACATGGAAGCCGCACATTTGGAATGCAGAAGCGAAAGCTAGAAGAAAGCTGAACATCATGAGAAAACTGGCTGGAACACAATGGGGAGCCAATGAAAAGATCCTCAAAAATGTATATCAAGGCACAGTGAGACCACACCTTGAGTACGGATCATAATGCATGGTTGACGGCAGCCCAGTCACACCAGCAGACCATTGACAGAGTTCAGAACCAGGCACTGCGTATCATCACCGGCGCAATGAGATCCACACCAATTGAAAAGATGGAAGAGACAACAGGCATCACACCCCTGCGCATGAGAAGAGATTGCAAAGCCTTGATACAGTCCACAAAGGTCAAGTCTTCCAAAGACCATCCTATGAACGCTAGGATGAAACAACCAACCTCAGGGAGACTGAAAAGATCAAGCTTTGTGAAGGAGACGAGAGCACTGCAGAGAAAACACCAGGCAAAGCTGCCTGCGCAGGTAGAGGCTCTGAATCCTGCTAGCGACCTTCCACCTTGGGAAAGTAAGCCAGAAAACATCACCATCTCTTCCACGGTACCCTACATCACCACCAGAGATGAGCACAGCACTGTGAGCAAGAAAGCCCTGACACTGGCCATGCTCGAAGAAAAGTATCCCCAGGAAGCATGGATACGGGCATACACCGATGGATCAGCCACAGATGCAGTTCAGGATGGAGGGGCTGGGGTGTACATTCAGTACCCAAACGGAAAATGGCAGGCAGAGGCAGTACCAACAGGCCTTCACTGCACAAATTACAGAGCTGAGGTGGAAGCCCTTGTCCGCGCAGCTAACACCCTTAGTGGCACTACAGACCCTGATGCCCAGATTGTCTTCCTTACTGATGCCATGTCTGTCCTTGAGGCAGCAACAGCAAGCAAACTGCCACGTCTACAAGAGGCACTGCAAAACATCAAGTGCACCAGACTGGTGCCGCAGTGGATCCCTTCACACTGTGGCATCTACGGCAATGAAGAAGCTGACAGAATGGCAAAAGTGGGCGCAGAGAAAGAACAAGATGAAAATGGAGTCAGCTTCACAGAGATGAAGACCATCATTAAGTCTGTGTACAGACCACCACAACGGCCCCTAGACAGTTACCATCAGCTGTCCAGACAAGAGCAGGTGACCATCTTTCGTCTGAGGACCGGGCACAACCGACTCAATTTCCACCTGCACAGACGCTTCCACCTCGTGCCATCTCCCCTGTGCCCTTGTGGAGAAGCAGAGCAGACCACAGAGCACATCCTCCAGGACTGTGGGAACCACCAGCCGCTGAGGGAGGAGATATGGCCGAAGCCCACCACTCTACAAGAGAAACTGTACGGGCCTGTGGAGGCGCTACAGAAGACCACAGATTTCATTTTGAGAGCCAAACTCCAAGTGTGACGGCGTTCGAGAAGAAGAAGAAGAAGAACATGCACAGACTTGCATGTCTTTTAATGGGCGTTCTGTGGTTTTGTATGTGGGGTGGGGAGCAGGTGTTATGCACCTATTACCATATATGTTCTCATCTTGTATGCTGATGTGTATGTGCAAACATACATCACAAACAAACAAATAAATAAATACATTTTAAAAAATAATAAATTAATAAATAAAATAAGTCGGGGATACCTGGGACCTATGGATAGATTATGAACATGCACAGATGTATGCATATTGAAAAATAATTTCCTCTCCTTGGTGGCCACCACCAGCGATCATGTACATCAAGGAATTCCTTCCATCCATAATTAAAAGGATAAATAATAAATATGTAAGTGAATACATAAATGAACCAATACTAAATAAATAAAACATGTAATACAATGGAGTGGGCTACTACCTGTATTGTGTCATGCAGTACCGATAAAGCTTGATCATAAGAGTTTTTGTGAGTACTTGAGTGTGGATTGGTTGAATGGGTTGCAAAAAGTACAATTTTTATATTTAGGTGTTTAGCTGAACAAGGTGATTTAGATGGAAACGGTTCGGAGATCATGGATTTCACTCTGCCTGGCTTGTGCTTAAGACTAGTCAGATAAGAGTTGCTTGACCAGTTACAAATCCCATCTCCACTAATAACAAAAGAGCAGACCTACACTTAGAGCCGTTAGACTGGAAAACGGACGAACAACATGCATGTTGTATCCGGACATAAAGTCTGCAGAATGTTGAAGATGGTCGGCAGACACAATGCACAACATGCACGACTAAGGTAGTTTACTTTCGATGCTTTCCTCCCACACTAATGAGACCCGAGTTCCATGAGAAAGGCTGTTTTCAAGACCAGGAAAAATAACATATTTGACGTTGATAAGATGTACTTCAAAGTTCAAATCCAAAATAATCTCCGTTTCACTTCAGGAGCAAAGTAAAGCTGATTAACCGTGCGTGTCTGATTGACTTCTTTCGAAGGCATCTCGCTGACCGCCATTTTGAAACTAGCGACGCGAGTATGCTTACGGCATTAAAAATATTACTTTTAAAATTATTTTATCGTAAATATGTATGCACGTTTACTTGCTGATGATTTTAATTTACTCACTGGAATAAACGTGTAACTTGTATGCTCGAAATTTTCAATGTTATGCACAAAAAATGTCTTGCGCCTTATCTGGGCCGTGTACGAGGACTGGTTCCCTCACATCGAAAAATAGCTTTCGAAAAACACTTATACAAAAATGTCTCCATCCTAAGGACAAATATTGTTGCTATCCATAAACCATATGGCATTAGTACTTTTGTTTCGTACCTGCAAACCATTGTTACTCTTTTGACGAACTACTCATGTCTGCAGAAATTGCGTAAGCTGCTAGACTATAATAACAATAACAGAACTAATATGCATACACAGCCACTAGTTCTGTAAATAGCTCTTTTGTAAACAGTACCAGTGCACCAAACTTAAAGATGAGGCCACAACTGCCACCTCAAACAAAACGCTACCTACACACACATGCCCTATCAATGATACAGTCAACCTCCATGTGCCGCCGGCATTAGGCACTGGCAGGACAGGCTTAAAGTATGGGACTGTAAATCTTCATGTCAAAGCCAGTAAGAAAATAAGATAACAGCAGCAAGTACATGTATTTTGTAAATCTCTCAAATAAAACATGAGAACTTATTGAGCCCAATGGGGTTATGAGTGTATGATCATGGAAACACTGAAAGAAATAGCTAGTACATGTACATTATGCAGTACGTGCCTCCTCCCCCAAACCCCCTCCCCCCCCTCCCCACCAAACTAGCTGTTCATTATAAAACATCTCGTTCATTGATCACTTGACTAACTGATTTATTAAATCATCTATGTGTCACCTTTCTCTGTTTTCTTTCTCATTTTAATCTCAATATATATGAGTGTCAGTGCTAATGCCAGCTGCTAAAAATCTTTGTGAAATGGAAGTAGACATGACAAACCTTTAATAAGATGTAAAAATGCACAAAGCGACTTTGCACGTTCGCTTTTCTTGGAAGAAAAACAAGCTTATGCAGAACAAATTGAAAGAACTCGTCAGCACACCAACATTCACGGCAACGAGTCTGTGTGCATCTTGTATCATGTGACGATCATGTGATTTACAATTTGGGATACCTTATACCACGGACGATGGTGGACGGACTACATACGCTGAGCGGACGACCACTGGCCCAAAACATACTCACTTTTGCTTCGCTCGTGAGCCAAAAACAAAACAAAATCATAACAGCTACACTGTAACCATTAACCCATATCATTCTGAGGCTAAAAGCTTCAAATTTGTACACTGCCATATATGCAAGCTACATTATAGTGCTTACAGATAAGAATATAGACCAATGGCTTTAGTTCAAGGGTGGCGCCAAGCTATTCTGGCACTACCTTTGAACTATTTTAGTCAAACTTAATTCACACACTGGTGTATTCTGATAATGGTTAATGAACCTCTGTTATTGATTTCTGTGTGTTTTTTATTTTTTTTATTTAATTTTTTTTTTTTTTTTTTTTTTTTTTGGGGGGGGGAATATGCCAAAAAATGGTGGACAACTGGCTGAGTACATAGTTTCACAACAGACTAGTTAGTTTTCCTTGGTTAAACAAAGTTTTTTTTAGACACAAACTGCATCAGTATGTATGACCTTGTGTGGAACTCATAACTTAATGCAGTAACTGTAAAAACATGGTCATCTCTTCCATAACAAAAATATTTCATATTATGATGATTTGTACATTAACCCACAACACTGAATACAATACTTGTAGTAAAGTTAAATGCACATCTCTCATTTAATATTATTTCTGCAAAATACCTCAAAACAACCTAAGGTCTGACAGGTATTACGTTACTTGGATTCTGAAATCTTAGAAATGTGGTATGGCCACATCCATGATAATCCTGGGCAAATTTCAACGAAATGATGAAAATGCTTTAAGGATGGAAAGATTGGATGTTGTGGTGTTACTTACAACCTCTGTTAATAACCAAAATCAGCAGGTTTGCCGTTGGTGCTTGACGAAATTCAACCATTTTGTGTACAATATCAATTGCTTTCATTCTAACTCTTAGTGATTGGGAAGATTAAATTATACATAAGTGTATTGTGTAGAGATAGATAACTAGAGAATATAAGGATAATAAAATCAATAATGCCGCATCGACCGATAAATTATGTCCGTTTCCTGCAGGGTTGGTTAGTTCGGGTTTAACGTCCACAGCACCGAGGTGATCATGGACGGCCCTGACGGGCGGGTTTATGGGGGACAGGGAAATCTATTGCCTATGGAGTACGACCTGAACACTGATCAACTCAGGCGCACTCCAACTGTGCCACTTTGATTTACCAGGACCTTTCAACGGACATGCTATTGAACAAATCCGTTTTCCCCCCTGGATTGTGAGTCCAGCTACCGGGGCCAGGACGGGATTCGAACCCACGACCCGGCGATTCCCTTCGCTCTCCTGCTCCGACGTTTAACCGCCTGAGCTATTTCGGACTCTTTCCTGCAGGAGTTCTTTTAGGGTATTAAAAAGAACATGTCTTTTAAGTCATCAGGGTGTTTTTTTACGACTGTATAGCACAAGCAACAAATCATATGAGTTAAGCTTTTTTTCTAAATTATTTGTTATTTTTTTGATAGCACATCTTACGTCAATTGACACTCAGATGATATTTGTTCTTAAAGTAGTACAGGAAAGTGTTTCTTTGCGGAGATATTTGTGCGCTCCAGTGTCAAATGGCCTATATACATGGTAGCCAATTTCAAAATCTCTATCCTGCAACAAAGGCGGTGTTTTTGTTTTTTTTCTCCACGCAACCGGTTTCTATCAGTATAACTAATGCATGGCTGCGCCATCATGTTTGTTTGCATAGCAGTGATGACATTAAAAACCGCCCACCGATAAAATATGCCTACGTGTTTGGGCCATACGACTGGAAGCTGTGAGGTTACAAAATCACAGACCAACATGTAAGAAGGGGGGCATGGGTCTGGAAGCTAATATCACGGCTGTATTAATTTCAACGCTGACTTCTTATCACTTGTATATCATCACCATAACTTCCAAAATACACGGGGCTGCGGAAATAGTGTATTTATTGTGCTAGCTAGGTCACTAGTCCACGATTATACTAGTCTTGTCGATGATCAGCACACACAAGGGGCTAGTTGTATGAGTGAGCTCAGTCGTGTGCCAGTCACTAAGAAAGGTGCTCACTCATGCAACTGACTTCTGGACTGAACTGACAGTGAAGGAACCTACTCATATTTTGTATTGTCGCTTTTGTGTGAGTCTCAGAGCGTCTTTGAGTGAGCATGCGTGCAACAGGTGGATGTGTGCATGTATGTACCCACTCCATAAAGTTTCTCCTTTGACACACGTATTGACATACTGTATAACAAGCAAGTTAATATTCATGAATTTGCTGGATATGCTTCCCTTCCCAAAATCTTGTGTACGACAATATTCAACCTTGATGATACTTGCATTTTTCAAAACGGAAACACAAAATATGCTCATACTGCAAAATTAACAATCTCCTTAAGTGTAACCCCACCTGGGTCTGCCCTGGGGGACTTGGGTGGGGTTAGGTATTTTTTAGTTCCCAGGGTCACCCTATCAGCCTCACAGGGTGGGTTTTTCTCTCTATTCTGGGGCATGTGTTTCTGTCTACCCTTTGTCCATTCACTTGTATTTGCCTTTTTAAAACTCTCCCTACTGTCTGCACTGCCTGTAGCTCTTGATATTGGATGTGTGTTGCTAAATGGTCTTAGCTTTATTTAGGCCCCATGTGTTAGGTTTATTTAATGTATTTGACCGGCTGGCGACATACATTCAATGTTCTGTTTATTTATTTTTTTCACAAGCAGTGCAGGCACGTCCTGAGAAAGCCTTGTTGCTGTCGGGACGTTAAGCAATGTACAATCAATCCTTAAGTGTAGTAGTAATGAAATACTCAGTTTGTACGAACACTTGAAATGTATGTCCTGTCCTCACACACACGCGAACGGAGAACAGACGCCAGCAAACGTGCGAATCGCTGGACTAGTGAAAATGAGGAGATGCCAGCTGGTGATATCGGCGACAACCTGAGAAAAGACTAAATTTAAAAAAAAAAAACTGCTGGCGTGATCTAGTTACATGCAGCCGGAATTTACTCAGTAACACGCACGATTATACAAAACACTGATGTCTGGTGCTTTGCCTGCGACGAGCCGTTTTCGGTGAAGCACTTCTTGATAGCATGTGCTGATCTAATCTGAATCGGTTATAGGCGGAAACACTATAGGCTCGGGAAGTTCCCCGCATTGCCTAGGAGCGTCGGCTGCCGCGCCTCCATCTTGAGAGGACACGCTTGCCTGGCGATAGACTTCAGATAGTAGCGAAGTAGTGTTTCAACATGTTTTTTTTTTTCATGTTTCTTCTTCTTTGGAAACAAAAACAGATTCTGGTTAGCGGTTTCCTACGGTGATGGCAAGACTTGCTGTTCAGTATTGCCTTGAGGTCTTCAGGACTTTCCTGAGATTGTCCTGACAGCGATTTCCCGATGAGCGCATGAGGTTCGTATCCTCTCAAGATGGCCGTCACACCTGTCGTGATGACGTCAGCTTCCCGCGCTCAATACAGCAGACTCTTTGAAGGTTTCGTTTCAGGACGTTCCCCCGGACAAAATCTTTAGCTTTCTAAAGGATGCCAATTTGTTTTACAAAATTGAAGTCTCTGTAGTCTATATAAATTTGACGGTTCTTATGAATTTCCAAAGTATGTAGACATGTACCTGTGCAACTTTTTAGCTAAGAATACTTTAAAACTATTCATATGAGTTATTTTGGATAAGAATTACGTACCTTTTAGTAGGATTAATTTTCTATTGCACGGAGAATTGCGATCGATTTTTGTTGTGACGCGTAGTTTCGCGCGCTACAATGTTGTAAAGTTTGACCTACATTAGATTGGAAGATTCGAGCAGGAACGCGATCTTCCTAGTGACCTCATAATTATATGATGTCAAAGTTGTTGGTAACATTTCGTTACATTGTTTCAAAGACGCCTAGATGGTAGTGAAAATTTCTAGAACATTCTTTTTTAAATGAATATTAATGAGTTTTGGTTTCGTTTTCTTTTCTGGTTGGTTGTATTGTGCGAATTTGCTAGATTATTCTGGAAATTTGTAATAGTATAAAAGACCGTGTTAGGAAGTATGTGTGTACACTATAATTATGAGAGATGCAGTGTGTCAAAAGTGTTGATGCATTGTAGTGGAGACAGTGTATCAGTGTTGGTGCATTTGTAAATGCATTGTGTGGAGATCGCATCACTACAATAAAATATTGTTGGAACTTTTACTCCAGTGTGGTCTACAACCGTGTGCCACGTGTGACGAGTTGCAGCTGTCTGAAGTTTCTTTACAAGGTTCCTACGTACATGCGTCTGGTGCGATTTCACCAGACTACGACTACCACGTAACAGCCTGCGACGAGCCATTTTCGGTGAAACACTTCTTAATAGCATGTGCTTACCTAATCGATATAAGGCGGAAACATTATACAGCAGATTCTTTGAAGGTTTCGTTTCGGGACGTTCCTCCAGACAAAATCTTTAGCTTTCTAACGGAAGCCAGTTTGTTTAACAAATTTTAAATTCTTTGTAGTCTATATAAATCTGACTGTTCTTATGAACTTCCAAAGTATGTAGACATGTATGATTGACCTGTGTGACCTTTTAGCTAAGAATACTTTAAAACTGTATTTACATCATCTTTTAAGACCTTTCTCTTTGTCTGGCTGACCAGACGTTTACCGTTTCCGCCGTGAGAGGGCTTTAGTCGCTGCTCCGCGGCGTTGAACCCCAAGAACTAATTTACTGATTTCATATACACGGTCAGACAAAATTTATGCGCCGAGTCTACATTGATCTATGCAGTCGTCTGCCAATCATGTATTTTGTCTGAGCACCGCAATCAGCCACAAAGTGAATGACACGAGGCACAGCTTTGTTTTGGACTGGGTACATAAATTATATTGAGCAACATACTGTTTGAAATGGTGCCGATAACAGTCGGATGTGAGTACTTGAACCGAATCAAAATGTCCTCATCTTACGACTTGGACATTTTGATTCGGGTCTCGTAATCACATCTGCCTGTTATCAGCATTGTATCAAGCAACAATGCTGCTCAGGGTTAGGGTTAGTAATAACGGCATGCCAAAAGTCCTCTAGCATTTGACGATTTCCGCATATTATCAATATGTCGCCAAAACTGCTGCGTGTCTTTTGGTGCAAATAGTAGAATTAAGAGGCAGACGAACGTGTGAGATGGCATGCTTTATCCAGGCTATTTAATCCCATCACTGCCGAGGTAAAACATGAATACAAATTGGTCTCAGCAAGCGGCATAGATTTTCATGAGCCCCCGCTCATGAGGATCTATGCCTCTTGTAGAGACCATTTTATATCGATGTTTTTTGGACGGTGTTAGCTTTTGGTCGTTGGATGAACCAAGAGTAAAGAAGCAAAAATGTACGCACAGCATACGTACAGTGGCAGGGAAGGGGTTAATCCACTGTTTGTGTCGAAACGCGTGCGATTTTGATTGATTTCTGATTTCTGAAAGTCTATTGATATATATAGTGAGTGTTGTATATACCAGTAATCACTTCAGTTGTCTCCGCTATTTTTCACAGTAAAATAAATCAAATCGAAATCAGTTCATTGCAACTGACCATATTCTTTCTTTCTTTTTCCCACAGTGATGCACTTTCTGTCTGCAGCTCATGACGCCAGTGAGCATTGATCCTATTATGGATTTTACAACGTCCAGTTTTCAACAGTACTCAACACTGGTCTGGAGCAGGTGAAACGTGTGCCGTGGCAAAACATGTTATTACCGCTTCTACATCTTAATGTACATCTCAGAGCATGTCCTGAACGAGTGACACCTTTCAGCAGGGATTTTTCATACTGATAAAATAATGTGTAATTTGTTAAACGTCAAACGCAGAAAGGTAATATTTTGGCCAACTTGTATGTTGCTTTTCACTGATACACAGTGATTTTGTAAGAGAATATGGACTTCTTAACGATACGGCAGTCAGTTGTACTTCTGTAATAATGGAACAGCTCGTAACTAATGGTGATCAAACAGCAGAGGAGAAAGACCAAGGCCAAACCCTGTCGACAGACACGACATACAGTTCTCATTCTCTGAAAACAGAACCAGCCGATTGTGCTGAAACAACTAAACAGGGGATGTGAAAAGCTGGAATCTCAGACAGACACTTCCAGTATTTCTGGTGCTGTTGTTAAAATGGACATGACACCACCAGACAATACTTACATGAAGTCTGAGGTAATAATAACATTTTCTGCCCAGCAGACAAAGGCCATTGGGGTGACATCGGACGCTATTCATGCGCGGGCCGTCAGCCCAAAGACCTCATGCGCTTTGGGTAGCAGCACTGATCCTATTCAAGTGGAGCGTAACAATGTCAAGGTAGAAGTTGAACTCTGCAGAGAAATTGATCCGCACACAACAGATGGGTGTCATACTGTTGAAATGGATCAAACTGAAAGCGAAACGGCGCTAAATGGGGTGTACCTTGAACCAGTGACGCAAGATTATAGTGCACGCGTTACACATTCTGTTGAAGTGGCACATTCTGACATATTAAAGACGCCAAAGCAGGACATTGCACACGAAGAAGCAAGGAGCCATGCTGCCATTGCTGCTAAGTCAGATGTTGTTAAAATGTCTCCCACTAGTCCCAGTAACGACGGTCTGCCTGAACACAATCCTGAGCACATCACCAAGGACTGTTTTGTTTTGCTTGAAAAATTGCCACCTTTGGCAGTTGCTGCAAAACCCGAAGCAAAGGGCATTACACACGAGACTTTACTCGTGTCATCTGTATTAATTCCAAAGTGTGACTCATCAGAACTGATCAGTGTGGCACAGATTGTGGTTTTCAAATCATCAAAAGGTACTTCTCAAAGTATGAAATTTGTGACAAATTCTGAGAAGGTTGATTGTATGAGTGCAGGACAGAGTGTAGCCATTACACCCAAAATTCACACAAACTGCGCATTAAATAAATGTTCTGTTGTTCTGGAAAGACTCGCACCGGAAATGACTGCAGCTTATGGTTCTCAGACTCCTGCACATAACGCCCTCGTGTTTCCACTAGCTGCAACAGTAAGCAGTATTATGCGTAACGAAGTTAAACCAGGTACAGGTCAGAGATCAGTTCGCCGCGAAACATTTGTCCCTTTAAGCAATAAGCGAAAACGCAAACTTAAGAAAGAAGGAAGCTGTAAAGGTAAAAAGAAAGATTATCAGTGCACACAGTGCCTGAAATTCTTCACTCGAAAATTTACTTTGCAACTTCACATGAGAAGACATGCTGGTGAAAAGCCATTTAAGTGCAAATGTTGTGAGGAACGCTTTAGTGATCCGAAAACGGTGTACAGACACATGCTTAACATACACCCTGACTCTGTTAAGCTCAAGAAGGATCGCCAGTGTAAAGTTTGTGGTGCTGTGTTTTGCATGCCATGCATGCTGAAAATACACATGAAGACACACTCAGATGAAAAATCATTTTGTTGTGACCAGTGTGGGGAAACCTACAAAACCAAGAACGCACTTGTACGCCACATGCACAAGCATGAAGGTGTGAAGCCCCATAAGTGCACAGAATGCACCAAATCCTTTGCCCGGCAGGATTCCTTCAAGGTCCACATGAGAATGCATACAGGTGAACAGCCATTTAAGTGCCAACATTGTCCAGAATGCTTTACTTATCCCAGCACTTTTGAGCACCATGTGAAAAAGATGCATTCTGGCCAACCTCCGCAATTCAAGTGCAAAGAGTGTGGGATCAAATTCTACATGAAGAGTCACCTGAGCGGGCACATGAAACTACACACAGGAGTCAAACCATTTAAGTGCAAAGAACGCGGGATAGCTTTCGTCAGAAAGGAAATCTGACACTGCACATGTTGTCTCACACTGGACAGAGGCCTCATATCTGCAAAATATGTCAGAAGGGATTTACTATATCCGGCAATTTAAAGATGCACATGCGTATTCATACGAATGAGAGAATCTTTCACTGCACACACTGTGATAAATCATTTATGTTAGCCTCACACTTACAAATGCACATTAGAATCCATACTGGAGACAAGCCGTATCAGTGCAGAATTTGCAAGGAGGCATTCACCCAGTCAAGCCACTTGTCAGTCCATACAAAATATCACCTAGACCACAGGTCGTTCAAGTGTGCACACTGCAACAATAAGTTTGTCACAAAGACCGAACTGAAATATCACCTTCGTACTCACACAGGCGACAAACCATAATCGTGCCCACATTGCGAGTACTCCTGTTCACAGCCTTCTGCTTTGAAAACCCATATTCGTTCTCATTCTAAGGAAAAACCATTTACATGCACTAAATGCAACAAATCATATACATCTTCAGGTAGCTTGACTTACCATCTTAGAACGCATACATAGTAAGAGATCATTGTGATCAGAAGTAAGTCTTACAGAGCAAGAACCCAGTGCACAGAGGCCATCGCGCCGATGTCGGGCCGCCTTTGGCCATCGCACGGCCGTGTTCAGGCCGCGTGGTCGACGTCGGCCCGATGGCCTTTTGCGCATTGGGAAGAGATCCAGCTGTTTATTAAAATGCCACCAAAAATGTTTATTTTTTTAAAGACATTCAAAAATGCTGCAGTACCGTATGTTAGTGTACTCCCCAGATAGACCCACTCAGGAAGTACGCTTCAAGTACACTTCTATTCACATGAGATGCTAAGCATCTCTTGAGGAGCATGCAGTACTTCGGAAACAGTATTGGAGTAGATTTATTGTTTTCAAAAATTAAAAAAATAAATAAATAAATAAAGTAGAACTTACACAATTAGATCTATTTGCATAATGAGAATCACACGCACACACACACACTGCACATGTAAAAAAAAAAAAAAAAAAAACTTGGTCAAAATTGATTCCTTTTGTTTTTAGATTGATGTATAACATCACTTTGCAATTAATGTGGTTTATGTCGAACATATACTGTATTATATAACAACTATTTTGAAAACATTTTTTTTTAATTTTGTAAATTTTTGTAAATTTTGGCCAGCTATTGTATTTGAAATTTGAATCATCAGCATGTTGACAGTCATAAAGTTTTGTTGAACTCAGTTGCATGTGTAGGCACTGTCACTGTAAGATTGAATGCACCATGCACAACTGGGTCAATATCTGGACAACTTCTGATAAAAACTGAACAAATCCATCTGCAAGAGACATAAATCTTCATGAGACCCCGCAGTTGCGGGGGCTCATGAGGATCTATGCCTCATGCCGACACCACTGTGCACTTGTGGCGTACTCTCTAAATATGGGTCCATCTTTCTTTGGAGACGCCATTTGATGACTACGTGTCAGTTCAGGAGACGGACTGAACAGAATGATGATATGATGGTAGCAAGAATGACCTGTAGCCTAAAGGGGCTAATCTGTTCTGGCACCACCCATGATTTTCAATCTGTATTCAGTTTTATAGCCCTTTTGGTTGTCGGTATGGCTTTTTGTCGAGGTGCCGATTACTGCTGCAAGAACCATCTCGACAAACAGCGCTACTGACAGTCAAAGAGGTAACGTGACAGTGCTAATGGCATTTATTTTGCGTGTGGACTGTGTGATTTTAATAATAATACCGGTTATTATATAGGCTCTTTTTCCCAATTCTGCGAATCGGCTCAAAGCGCCGCGAACTGCATCCAACACGCACGCTCACGTGACACACGCATTCACTATGAAGAGAAAAACAGTACAAGACAGACGCAGGACATTTACGTGGTGCGAAGGGTCAGCTCAGCTACTGAGGTTTCGGAAATTTTGATCGCTTGTATTTGAAATTTATTAAGTGGCCTGAAAAATGAAACCGGTACCAAAAGTGAAGGAAGAGACGGAGTACACGGAGCCGCAAGAACCCCCGACGGTTCGCCCGAAATAACGGTGACACTCACTAGAGGAGAAAAGTCCGACGCCGAAACCCGGTATCGAACCTCGCACCTTTAGCATTGGTGGCAGGCGCCTTAACCACTGCGTCACGGACCGCTCCTGCTTTACGTAAACTGACTTGCGGAAAACTGATCTAACCATCCCATGCGTGTAACATATCATAGTACTGACGAGCAAAGGAAATGCGACATTTTTAGAATCATTTGAAACGCTAAAGTGTTTTCGATTATTCTAAAAACGTCGCGTTTGTGTGTGTGTATAATTTCAATAAGAGGTGTAATGTAACCGGTTGGCTGTCGATATCGGGTTTTGTCGTGATTATTCCTGTGTTTAACTGCAGGAATCGGCGAGACAAAAATCGCGACCGTCAGTCAAAGGGTTAAAGGGAATTGCTTCAGGACGGGCTTTCATTGCTGAAATTCGCCGATGTGACCTGTTATCAACGTCGTCTTACTTTGATTGAGACTTAACAATCCTTGTGTTGGGCACAAGTATTCTGAAAGGATTTCTGCTGGCCCTTGTGCACACTGGGGAACTTTCCTGCTTACAAAAGAGGAAAAGAGCTGGAAAGATTTTTATTTAAAGTTGTATAGCCCAGGATCAAGCATGTCAACAGTCCGAAAACTGTCTACAACAGATACTGCTGACAATATGTGGCGGTATGGGTCCTTTGTGTACTACTTACTATCTTAGAGCTTTTTTATGTAAGTACAATGCCAAATGTCGAATTTATCCTTTGCTGGGTGTATTGCTTTTGTACCCTAGTCGCGGATTTATCGGCCTGGTTTTGAATTAATTTGCATATTTATAATATGAGCCTACGTCACAAGGCCGCAGAACCCGGCAGACTATCGGTATATCGCACTACTGCAGGTCTGACGAGGTCATCGGCGTGTGGTGTACACTTGTGCTGATGTATTCCGCCATCCCTTTGACGTAATTTTCCGCGAGAATGTCAGTAGAATAAACCTTCCATACTCAATCGCTATGCTGTGAGAATCACAATGCGGGTTCCGCTTGACCTGCTACTATTTACTAGTCAACGATCGTGCTGCATCGTCAGTGCACGGCCGCTGAGGGCGTGGCTTACCGCTTCGACTCCTCCGCGCAAAGCGACTGAGCGAGCGTCCACGGTGCCTAGTTTGACCTTTGATCCTTTATCCCTCGGAAAGGAAAACACGAAACAGAATGCATTGGTATTTATACCCACTTTCTGCACTGCAGTCAATTTCACATCTCGCACATCGAAGTCTACGTAACTGAAAGCATCGATGGAAACGACAAGTGCACCATCGCAGCAGAAACACTATCTCGGTCTGTGAATCGGAGCCCGCACAGACCGCAAAAACGTGTCACTACAGCGATGTGCAATTTTGACACACACCGTAGTTTTTAGATCCTTGCAGCATAAAATCAGATAACTAGCTCGTAACCTTTGATAAAACAGGTTTAAAATCTTGCGAAATCACTAGTAAGACTAAATTCTACTGAAGATCATGAATTCTGAAAATCACTAGCGCTCGCGGAACTATAGGAAGATCGACAAAGACCGTAGATTACTTACTGATTTACAGAACAGGAAAGCGATAAATTCCGGATGGGCGGTCAAGCCAAGCTCTTGCTGTACGTATTGCCACAAGTCCATATTTCCTGTGTCCGATGTCACTTCTACTTAGGGGTATCATGTTTCTCTTCCTCTTTCTTCTCTTCAATTCCGAGTCTCATTGTCGGCGCGAGTCGACTCGTGATGCTTTCTTTTAGTTCAGAGAGCTGGTTCATCCGCCATCTTGTCTCTGATTGGTTATAATTATGCAGATGATCTACGGTCGTATAGTATAGTTATGACGTCAGCTACCATCGCCTATCCGAAGCAATTTTTTCACTTTGTCCCGCCACAAGATTCCGGTTGGTCTCTTTTCTCTTTGAACAGACGAAAGAACGCATTTGGTATTACAATAGGGTGGTCTCTGTCTGTGGGTATGTATACTGAAGCCCAGTAAAAGATTTTTGCGAACTGAAGCCTTCAAAAAGTTCATTTGTGCCCCTTAAACGATATTCAGTCGAACATTATTGGTGCAGCATTACTGCAAGACATACTGTGTAATTCGCATTCTTTGCGGATTGTGTTGTGAGGCAGTTTACTTTCTCAAAACGCCTACATGTACATTTGTATTTTATGATTAACTGAAAGTTTAACTGAATGCATTTGTCAATGAATATATCATTTAACCCTTTGGGTGTCGAGAGCGGTTTTAGTTACGATAATTCCTGCAGGAATCACGACCAAAACCGCTATCGACACCCAAAGTGTTAAGCAATCGATGTGTGGAATAAAGTGTATTTTAGCTCAGAAAATTATGTTTTTTTGTACCATGTTCAGTGAATGAATGGATATATATGAAAGAATGTTTGCCAGGCTGAGCAACAGCGCGGTGCCAGTGTGATGGTTTTGGTTTGTTCTGTTTGTATTGGTTCTGTCCGTCACAGGGGAAGGGAAGTTCTGGCAAGAATGCCATGTCCTGTTAATACATGTATGATACTGACGCTCGCGTGAGTCGGGGGAACGACACTTGCCAGAACTTCGATTGCCCCCCTCTAGGCAGCCAGCATTTCGCCCCATTCAGTGGACACACCGTGAGAAGTATAGTCCATAGTTCAAGCTGGAGCAGGGCCATTATAGCACTATCCTTGAACTGATAAGGTATGACACCACCCTTCAACTATTTTGGCACCAAGCTACTCTGGCAGCACCCTTAAACGAGCATGGTTGATCCATCGCTGAAAGTATGTCGGTGTCAGTTGTGCCGCGGCATACTGTAATCTCATTACAAGGACACTTTAAAATTGGAAAATTATAATGCATTGTTTAAAAAAAGAAGCCGGGTAGGGCGGGTGGCGCTTCACTTAAGGCGACGCGGGAAGGCAGATGAAATTTCCCTTTGGGGGACGAGTCAAACAAAGGCACACATGGGGACCTTGCTTAGTGGTCGGCGCATGCCATACCGTCTGGCCCTTGGCCCGCGGCCACCCTCCAGTGTTGCCTCACTGTTACATATACGTATTCATCTGCCACAGAGCCAGAATTTGCATATAAAGCTCGGCTTTACAGATGTTTTAATATGTGCAACACACTCTTTACTCTAAAAGATATCTGCTGTTGCTTTGGAATCGTTCGGTTAGGTTCCATGGTTTTCTTTAATAAGGGAGCAAACTATAATATTTTGAAGAGATTGCTCCCCTTTTTTAAAATCGCGTGTAGACGGAGAGATAACTACTTCAATCTTATACTTATGGCCTTTGTATAAAGCATTACTTCCCTTACACTGCTCCATTACTCAACAAGACGTCTCGATAGGAGGCGTCAGATTTGTGTACTACGGCTTTACGGCGCCTCGCATCAATAGCTGGCAACGCAATGCGACACTTTCGCAGCTATTGATGCAGAGGCGGCTTGAATTAGCTAACCCCTTGTGCATGCCGCCAAAGGTACTAATCAGTCGTATCAACACACTTATCACTTTGTGTGCAGTCACGGGTACACGCTATACGACACTTCCGTCGCAACTATTGATGCTGGACACCTTAAATGAGTTAACCCCTTGTGCATGCCGCCACAGGTACTAGTCGTATTAACCCCTTTGTGCACACCCACCGGTACAGCTGATAAATCCATTCCCAGCAAGCGGGCGCAGTTTGTATTTCTCCTTAATTCAACCCGAGAGAGCCGTTTAACTCATTCTACCCCAACACCAAAATCGTTAAATTTTGCCCCTGTCCTCTCAAGACTGCATTGGAGTGCAGGACACAGATCGACCATGATAGTTCAAGGGTGATGCCAGAATAGCTTGGCGCCCGTAGGCGCCAAGCTATTCTGGCATCACCCTTGAATTATCATGGTGGATCCTTATACTGCTGTGGTGTGTCTGGGGTAGAATGAGTTACAGTAACAAGGATACAATTAAAATGGTGTCCTCAAGAGGCAAAGATCCTCATGAGCCCCCGCTTGTTGCGGACCCGGTTTGTGAGGATCTATATCTCTTGTAGTTGGATTAGTGATGTGTTCAGTTTTCCTCGGCAGTGGAGAGGTTAACAATGCCGGCAGCTGCAGACACAAAGGGGTTACCATCAGTCAATAAAAAATACAGGTCGACATTAACCCATTCAGCCCTGACACACTGCAGCAGGAGATGGGTCGACCATGATAATTCCAGGGTAGTGCAAGGTTAGTTTGACGCCTGTCGGCGCCAGGCTCATCTAGCACTACCCTTGAATTATCATGGTCGATCCATCTCCTGCAACTGGTGCATGGTCGTTAGATGACGCCTCCCAAATTTGGGAAATATGTGCGTCGGGCTGAATGAGTCAATAACGCGCAAGCAAATCACCTGGGTCTAACGCAGACAGGCCTGTGTTTCATACGTGTCAGCAGAAGATCATTGGGACGATGTCAGCCTTAGGTGGGGACGCATGCGCAGAACTGTGTGCGTGTGCGGGCCAACGATGACTAGACTTTTGCTTTAACTCCTTCAATGACAGGGCAAACAACTCATGTTTCTCAGTGATTTTTATTTTTAAAGCTCAACGCCAAAGAATCTCAGCCGCAAGGAACACGGATAACGTATGTTGTCAGCAAGATGCATTGATCCTAATGAGCCCCCGCAACTGCGGGGGCTCATGAGGATCTATGCATCTTGCGGTCGGGTCGTGTTTTTTTCTTTTTTCGGCAGTGAAGGGGTTAAAATACAATAAAATAAATTAAAATAAAATAAAATAAAGGGATTCCTACGCCATTGCCGATACTTGTGAACACCGAAGACACTGTTCGCTCGCTGGCATCCGCACACGGCTGATAAATAAATTTATTTTAAAAAAAAAAATTAAATTTAAAAAAAAAAATCATTCAGTCAGCGTGACAACTGGTAATTTTAGCTGACAAATGTAGAGATCGTGTGCATATTGTCAGCGCGCAGTGCGTCAATGCTTTGTTCCGTGGAAACAATTTAAAAAAACGCTCAGTCCTGTAATGAAGAAAATTGCTGCCAAAAAAATTAAAAACGAAGTTTAAAAAAAGTTGTGCGAGAGAGAGAGAGAGAAGAGAGAGAGAGAGAGAGAGAGAGAGAGAGAGAGAGAGAGAGAGAGAGAGAGAGAGAGAGAGAGAGAGAGAGAGTTTTGGACGTTTATCGTAAACGCCGCAAAGGCACAACAGTTCGTCTCGTTTCCCATGTTATTCACAGTAAACTTTGGATATAACAAATTGGCGGGGACCCAAACATTTGTGTTGTTATATCCGAAGTTTGTTATAATCGAAAAAAATACCTAGAAAAAAAGGGGTTTTGTTTTCATCACTACGTCACACGACCAATCCCTTTAGAGCAAGCTGTACCATATGACCGAGCTACAATAACCCTTGTTTTCATCCCTACGTCACACGACCAAAATCTTTAGCGCAAACTGTGCCAAATGACGGAGCTACAATATAAGTTATTGGTCACAGGGGTTTGCTACACGGACCCTTGTAGGCCTGAGGGAGGTCAACCATTGCACCACGAAGGCCGAAGGCCTGAGGGGTACAATGGTTCCTTTGACCTCCCGAAGGCCTACAAGGTACGTCAGTGCAGCAAGCCCCTGCTACCAATAACGTATTTGTTTTCATTCCTCCACTATTTTCGTAAAAGAAATAAAGAAGACTTCTTCCGACCTGGATCACGCCAGACATGACTGACGTCAAAGGAATATACATTTATACATAATAGACTTATGACTTATGAGTGTGCTTCTTGTTTTGAACAACACTAAGTAACCTTTTACTTTAGAACGTTTTGGAGATCTTTTATAGAACAAAACTCGGATCCAAGATACGTCACAAAGAGTGCTACAAGAAGTCCGCCATTTGTCGCTACAAGGGTTTTTGTATCACGGTCACATGGTACGGTTGGCGCTAAAGTGACTGGTCGTGTGACGTAGGGATGAAAACAAAAACCCTTGTAGCGACAAATGGCGGACTTTTACTAGCCCTCTTTCAAGTCAAGTAACTTTCTGACGCGTCTTAGACGTCAGTTTTGTTCTATAAAAGACCAC
Organism: Semisulcospira habei; assembly: GCA_036245525.1. Classification (NCBI taxonomy): domain Eukaryota; kingdom Metazoa; phylum Mollusca; class Gastropoda; family Semisulcospiridae; genus Semisulcospira; species Semisulcospira habei. The sequence continues at coordinate 136,740,601 of BTPG01000005.1, read as the reverse complement.
CAAACGTTCTAAAGTACAAAGTTACTTAGTGTTGTTCGAAACAACAGACACAATACTGGAGACGGCAAACAAATAAGTTACTGGAAGCAGGGGCTTGCTGCACGGACCCTTGTAGGCCTTCGGGAGGTCAAAGACCAGAACCATTGTACCCCTCAGGCCTTCGGGGTACAATGGTTCCTTTGACCTCCCTCAGGCCTACAAGGGTCCGTGTAGCAAACCCTTGCGACCAATAACTTTTACCAGGCCCGGATCCAGGAGGGAGAGGGGGGAGGGGGGGGTCCATGGACCCCCGCTCTTCCCCCATACAAAAAATGCTATTGTCCTTGACAAGCACATTTACATAAAACTTTGATACACTGAAGGATGATCTGTGCTCACCTTCACCAAGGTGAGCACAGATCATCCTTCAGTGTATCAAAAACAAAATAAAGTCATACTCAAAACAGTCAAAACTCTGCTTCAGGTGGTTAAATTCTCCTCAAAAACTTTTTTGGGCCCCCCCCCCCCCCCACACACACACACACACGCACACACACCCTTGTAAGTGATCCGGCCCTGTATACTGTAGCGACTAATGGTGGACTTTTTGTAGCCCTCTTTCTGACGCGTCTTGGGTGCAGTTTCGTTCTATAAAAGATCACCAAAACGTTCTAATGTAAAAAGTTACTTAGTGTTGTTCGAAACAACAGGGGACACCACTGGAGACGGCAACGTCATGAAAGATTTTAAATTACGTCATAAGTCTATTATGTATAAATGTATATTCCTTTGACGTCAGTCATGTCTGGCGTGATCCAGGTCGGAAGATTTCTTCTTGATTTGTTTAACAAAAATAGTGGAACAATGAAAACAAATACGTTACTGGTAGCAGGGGCTTGCTGCACGGAACCTTGTAGGCCTTCGGGAGGTCAAAGGAACCATTATACCCCGAAGGCCTTCGGGGTACAATAGTTTCTTTGACCTCCCTCAGGTTTACAAGGGTCCGTGTAGTAAACCCCTGCTACCAATACCTTATAATATCTGACTTCTGCTATATCCGTAATCGTTATCAGTGAAGCTGACTGTAATACTGCAGTTAGCAATTTGACTCCGAAAACTAAATGACTTCCAGTCTGTAGATTGAAAGTCATGTAGTCCTGGGAATCAAAGGGTTAATACGGGTCTGATCTCCAAGATCTGGGACTAGTCCGTGAGGACCACACAACAGTGAAAGAGATAAATCGACCATAATAGTTTATGGGCGGTGCAAGAATAGGGTGCAGGTATGAACAACACAAATGTAGTGCGGGTCGCGTGCTTTCAAGTTGTGCTCACGTATTAACTCATTCGAGACATGCCGCATACGGATACGCGGCTGGTATAAGTTAATACGTGTGTATATATATATATATATATATATATATATATATATATATATATATATATATATATATATATATATATATATATATATATATATATATATATATATATATATATGTGTGTGTGTGTGTGTGTTTGTGTGTGTGTGTGCGTGCGTGCGTGTGTGCGCGTGTGTGTGTGTGTGTGTGTGTGTGTGTGTGTGTGTGTGTGTGTGTGTGTGTGTGTGTGTGTGTGTGTGTGTGTGTGTGTGTGTGTGTGAAATCATTGTAAAATCAGCTTCACAGATCCCCAACAGTCAAAGGAATATTGATACATACTGGTCTCATCAAAAAACATGGATCCTCATGAGCCCCCGCAACTGCGGGGGCTAATGAGGATCTGTGCCTCTTGCAGTTCGGTGACGTTCATTTTTTTCCCCGGCAGTGAAAAGGTTAAACTTGTATGCAGGCCTGCCACGCATATTCACCAGTCAACACTGGAAAGCGACACAATCGATCTAGCATTACAGACTCTGTGTTACATGTGCGAAACTGCTGAAGCTGAACTACAGTGCTTGCATGCGTCCTTTTTAATGAGATTAATTATGTTTCATGTCAACGCGTTGTGGCACGCAAGATCTCAGGTTTTGATTTTTTTAAAAAAGTTTTAATCATGTTTTCCTTGTATATATCGAACGCGAAGAGCAAAGCTCTAAGTTGTATTCTTATTTTCGCATGTTTTCAGGAAAACAATCGAAACACCATCCAATTGTAATCAGGTGTGTTGTTGTAAGTTGTTCTAATTAAAACATCCAGACCAGTGTATAGATTTATTTTGTAGATTTTATTCTATAATTCTTAACGGATGGTCCTGAATTTTATCCTAATTTTAGAAATTTTCTTTGAAATAAAACAATGTACAAATGACCGTTGTCTCTGTTCTGGGTCAGAGACCAAAACTCCAGCTATGTATACGAATCTTATATTTTTATCTCGTAATTTTTAACTCTAATTAATCTCTATATTGCGCTCAGATTAAAGTTATAATGGCTAGTCCCTGATCACTTAGTGCCAATGGGACATAAAAATGAAGAAGATGATGATGATGATGATCATCCAGACTAAAAAGGTGACTGCCAAGCGAGGAAATTGCAGAGCACATCCCAACGAAGAAAAAACAGTCTTAGAAAAGACATTGTATTAACCCTTTGCGTGTCGGTAGCGGTTTTAGTCTCGATGATTACAGTAGGAATCATCGCGACTAAAACCGCTACCGACACGCAAAAGATTAATCTTTCGGGTTGAAACACTTTTCCAAAACGAAAGTGACAAAAGAACACTTAAGATGCAACTTCCCGTCACGAAAATATAAGTAAATTGAGTTCTTGCTTGTATGTCTGTTTTGAAAAAAGGGTCTTAAAGCCTAAAAATTAATGAACGGTGTTGCAAAGGTCTTTGCTAAGCGTGTTTGTTTCTCTCTTCATTGGGAATTTCCCTGTAGTTTTTAAGTCCCTTCTATTTATAGAAGGGACTTTTTAGGACGGGTCGCGGTAGGGCGAATTTAATAGCATGTCCATGATGTCAAAGGAGGGCAGGTTAAACCTCTAACAATTGAAGTAACAAGATCAAAATTACGTCATATCTAGTTACGCTAACCTCGCTGCTGAACGTACATTTGGCGCGAAGCGCCGTATGTGCGTATGTATGTGCGTATGTATGTATACTAATGGTCAAAACTTAGGGCCACTTTTTATCGCAGACGCACCGACAACACCACACAAATAATGTAACAATATTTGGAGTCAGTACTTTGTTATTTTATTCATTAACAATTGTATTTAAGTTTTGAGTAAATTAAGCAATTGTAACAACAGCAGTACGTTAGAATGTTCACCCACCCCTCATTTGAAAAGTCGCACAAGACTGGTCCAGTCAGTAGCGAGTGTACCCACTGTTTGCAGCCAAGCATTCAATGCAGGGTTGACGCATGGAGTTCACCAGTGTTCGGAGAACATGTTGTGGGATCGCAGGAATTGAGTCTTTTGGGCCGGACGCCTTGAGGTGGGGGTGGTTGCTGACTACACGTTGCCCCAGCACGTCCCAGAGGTGCTCGATGGGAGCCAGATCAGGTGAACGAGCTCGCCACTCCATCCTCATGATGCCCCGTTGCTCAAGGTACTCATCCGCCACACGGGCGCGATGAGGTCGAGCGTTGTCGTCCTGCAGAACAGCATTGTCGCCTGTGGCTTGGAGAGCTGGCTGGATGAGGGGCTGCACAATCTCGTCCCGATAGCGCAGTCCAGTCAGGGTGCCTCGGATGACGTGGAGCGGGGGTCCTGCCTTCCCTGCTAAAGCCTGCCCAGACCATGACCTACCCTCTTCCGTAGTGATCCACCTCTTGGACGCATCCATCCGTGAATCGCTCGCCCTGGCGTCTCTTGCCCCTCACCCTGCCGTCGTTGAAGGACACAGTGAACCGTGACTCATCAGTAAACAGAACCTGAGTCCACTGAAGTCTGTTCCACCTCACATGTTGACGACACCAGGCAACCCGGGCTCTGCGATGAGCTGAAGTGAGGGGGATTCTCACTGCTGCTCTGCATGACGCCAGGCCAATTTCGCGCAGATGTCGGCAGACTGTGCTTCTGCTGACGTTAACGTTTGCAGCTTGCATCAGTTGACATCGCAGAGTGGTTGACGTGACAGTTCGGTCACGTAGAGCCGCTACACAGAGGTATCTGTCCTCCCTTCTGCTGGTGCAGCGCGGGCGTCCCGAGCAGGGTCGTCGTTCTGCCCTTCCAGTTTCTTGGAATGGTGCCAGCAGCCTTTCGATCACTGAATGGGACACCCCAAGACGTCTCCCAACATCTCGTCCGGAAATTCCATCCTGCAGCCATGCTAGCCTCCGGCCTTGATCTACTGGCGTTAGGCTTCGTCGTGGTGGCATGGTTAGGAAAGTGACAATTATGCATTTACTGTACCGGTATTTGTAGCGAAACAGAACTGCTCAGTGTTCACGACTGATCCCTTTAGCACTTGCGTCACGACTTAAACGAGTTTTCCCACCTGCCTGCCTTTAGTACGCTTGCCAATATCGCACAGCTTTTCACAAAAACTGACGATGTTTCACGTGCATTTGACACGTTCGTGGAAATTGATGAATTGTTGTCTATTGTTCCCTGTACAGTCAACTTTTCACCCATTTGGATCGAAAGAACATTGTATTTTATTAGCGTACTTGCGACAATAAACACTGACACAAAAAGTGGGGTGGCCCTTAAGTTTTGACCATTAGTATATGTATGTGTGTGCTTATGTATGTAAACAAGAGAATCTCCGATATTTCTGTACACACAAGCTTGAGACTTGGCGAAATACTTTTTTAAGTGGGTGGCTAAGAGAGCCTCCGAGCATATTGTAATTGAATGTCTCGTTGAAGACATAAACAACCGTTTATAGGAAGTTAGTTGACCCAGATTAGAGTCCGTAATTTTTTTACATATTCAGTATTTGAACTTTTGCATATAGCTAGTTTGGATAAAGACATTGGATGAGTTCGTTAGCCAGCTTTGTATCCTTTCAACTTCTTAAGTAAAAATTATTTTTTTTCAGAAAAGAATTAAAACACTAAAAAACCTTTACTTTTAGAGAAAGTCAGACAGTGGCGGTGACGTAAAAGAGGCAACTCCGCACGCAGACACTGACATAATACTCTAAATGTGAAGTCATTCTCTCTCTCTCGCGCGCGCGGCTCTCTCGAGGCTCTCTCTCACATAAACATGCGCGCATCTCCAGGAGGAATAGATCATCATGCGCCCTCTAGGCGCATGAGGATCTATGCCTCTTGAAGATGTTTGGAGCGCGCGCGCACGCATGCACTAACATGCACACACACATCGACGCGCTTTCAGAAAAGCATGCAGGTGACCCGTGTACTTAGTATATCATGTAGGTAGGTAAAGTCAGCCTGCTTTCACACAAATTATAGCAAGACTGAAATTGTACCGAGAAGATCTAGTTTTGTCAACATTTTTTCAAGCCGATGAAGCGAAAGTGAAACTCATATCACATAAAATATAAAATTAGGTAAAAACTAAAACTTACATGATAACAAATGACGTTTGACAAATCAATGACGCGTGTGTCCTGCGCCCCTTATAGAACTCACTGACGCATTGGCATATCTGCGAGATTTTTTCAACAGGAGATAATTCAACATCAAAATCAGGTCAAAGACCATTGACAGCGAGGACAGCTCTCATATAGAAAGGACTTTGTGGGTTATGGTTCATCCCATCTTGTTATTGATTTAAACAATTGCTGAATGACTGTTCAGAAAACGAGAATAATTTGTATACTCTAAACACGAACACACACACACACACACACACACACACACACACACACACACACACACACACACACACACACACACACACACAGACAACAAGCACCATGAGAGAGAGAGAGAGAGAGAGAGAGAGAGAGAGAGAGAGAGAGAGAGAGAGAGAGAGAGAGAGAGAGAGAGAGAGAGAGAGAGAGAGAGAGAGAGAGAGAGAATCGTGCTCTTTGCGGTTCGCCTGGGCAACTCGTGAAGAGTGAGATAGAAGAATAAAAATGAAAGAAAATTAATGGAAGAAAAAGGAAAAAAGACACCTACAATGTTTCTCCTCCTCCCCCCCCCACCCCCCATGCCCTCTTACCCCCATGTACCCCCCCCCCCCCCCCCCCCCGTCCCTCTCCCCCAGAGAGAGAGAGAGAGAGAGAGAGAGAGAGAGAGAGAGAGAGAGAGAGAGAGAGAGAGAGAGAGAGAGAGATTCAATGATGATTCAATGAAGTTTTATTTAGCAACGGTTGAGGCATTGACATCGTCATAGACATAGCCATTTTTCAAACCTGCCGTTGCTACAAAAGTAAGAGACAATATTCACAAAACTAAGTATTTAGTTACATGTAAATGAAACAAAAACATTGCTAGTTTAGGAGAAAAAAAAAAGTCCCATGATGATCTCACACTCCTACACACACACACACACACACACACACACACACACACACACACACACACACACACACACACACACACACACACACACACCATCACAAACGCACACACAGAATTTGTAACTGGGAGCAAACGTATTCATATTTACAGGGCAGTATATATATTTCACAAAGTAATGATTACGACTGCATCGAGAAGTACTTGCAGAGACTGATTTTGAAACGGGCTAGAGAGAAAGCGGACTTCACATAATCAGGAAGCGTGTTCCAAGTCTGCGTACCCGAGAATGACAAACTAGAGTTGTATATATCAATACTAAGAAAAGTTGCCTAATATTACCAAGCCTGGATTCCGACTTAGAGAAAAGAGTTGTGATATATTCTGGTATTTTCTGCTTCCACACTTTGAACATAGAATAGCCTTATTGTATCTGAAGTGGTCTTGCAGCGGCAAAAATCCAATTTTGGCGAGTTTTTCTTCTGTTGTGAGTCGTGGGTCAGGAAGGAGTAACTTTGCTGCCCTTCTGTGTAACGAGTTGAGTCTCTTCAAGTAAGATAAGACAAGATAAGATAAACTTTATTGCCATATGCATAAACATTAGGAATTTTTTTGCGGCTTCACTGTAGCCATCATACACCGTTGACGCGTAATCAATATGAGAACGTATGTGAACGTTATAGAATATTTTGCGCATGTCCGAGTCGGTGTAATATTTCAGTTTGAACAACATGAAAAGATTTTTGGCTACCGTTCTGCATAAAGTGTCCGTATGAGCCTTCCACTTAAGCTGACTGTCAATTGTAATCCCTAGTAGGGGGTGTTCATTAATTTGTTCTATTTGACTGCCCTTTAATAAAAGGTTAAGTAACAGGGGTGCTAACTGGTGTTTTTGACGAGTGGCGATTATCATAGATTTGGTTTTAATTAGATGAACAATCATAGAATTCCTATGACACCATTCTGACACCTCGTCAAGACTATGCTGCAAGTTGGCAGAAATTACTTGTATATCTTTGTTAGTCATATGAATGGAAGTGTCATCAGTAAAAAGATCACATTGTACGTTCTTGCAAGTTAAATGAAGAGGCAGGTCATTGATGAATAGACAAAATAATAAGGGAATAAGCACGGATCCTTGGGGAACTCCATAATTTATATCTTTTAGAGAAGAAAAGATCCATTAACTAGAACTTTCTGTATACGATCAGTTAGGTATGATCTAAAAAATGCAACTACTTCTGTACTCAACGACACCTGTTATCTACGTCAACGAGGAGCGTGAGTGCAGTATGGCACGAGTGTTGTAGGCGAAATCCGGATTGAAAGGGGTGGAGGAGCTTGAGGTTTTCTAAGAAGGCAAGCAGGTGTTTGTGGACATGCCTTTCAAGCGGCTTTGATAGAACTGATAATAATAAAATCGGCCGATAGTTGTTAGGGTCAGAACGATCTTTAGTTTTTGAAAGTGGAATGACTTTAGCGTATTTTAGTTTGTTAAGGAAAGTATGTTGCTTGATACAAAGGTTGTAAATGTACGTAAAGGACTATACTATGTACGGCAGGGATAACTTAAGTATTTGCGGGCTGATGTCATCAGGCCCCGAAGACCTTTTATTTGGTAGTTTACTAAAGAGCAAACCAAACCCACTTCATGAACTGCTAGCAAGGGAATGCTGAAGTGGTCTGTGTCCTCTGTTCTTTGTTTACAGAATTCAGAAAGAAAGTTAGAACATTCATACTTACTGCTATGAATTGAGGTATTTAGAGTTTCAGCGACTGAAAGAAAATGATTATTAAACGTTTCTACAGTAAGACTGCTGGGAATGGTTGTTGAAGTGCCAGGGGAGCCTTTAGTTAGAGTGTCCAATAGGCGCCAGATAGTGCAAGTATCCTTACTGTCTTTAACTATGTCACGGAATAACCTTTTCCTTGCCTCTCTAATCATGTACTTAACACGGTTACGTTGCTGCTTGAATTCAGTCAATATTTTTTGAGTACGCAGATCATCTCTGAGCGCTATCGCTTGCATTATTTCTGGGGTTAACCATGGAGGAAGAGTGTTCGATTTAACCCTTCTCTCACGAAGGGGTGCGTGTTTGTTTAATACATTTAGAATAATAGTGTACCAAATAGATAGGGCAGTGTCCGGGTCATTGGAGAGAAGTACATCGTTGAACGGAGTATTATTTAAATGAAATAGGAATTTATCTTGGTTAAAGTTCTTGAATGATCGATGTGTTATGGTTGTATAGCTGTTCTTTTTTGCTTTCGAAATCTTTGTCGACCATGAACAAACAACTGGATAGTGATAACTAACACTTAGATTTAAAACCTCAACATTACAGACGGTTTTGGGTTTAATAGTGTATATGTGGTCTATAAGTGAGGACGCATTCTGAGTAATTCTGATGGGCGATTTTACTAACTGAACTAGACCAAACAATGAAGATATTGTATCCCACGCAGTGTGATTCTTAAGGAAGTCTATATTAAAATCTCCCATGAGAAGAAGGTCAGCCTTTCTTTTACAAGCTCTGTCAAGGTTCTGACTAAAATGGTCATACCCTTCAAAAGTGGCGGCAGGGTTTCTGTAAAGGAATCCAACTAGTAGCTGTGTCGATTTAGAGCATTTTACTTCTAGCCACAAACACTGTTTCCAAGTCAAAGCGTCTACGGACTAAATGCTGAATGGAGAAGTGAATGTAGACAGAGATGCCTGTTTGACCTGGGGACGAGGTCAAACTTTTCTCCTAGTGACGGAAAATTTAGGAATACTAATGACTTCATCGACTCACACACGAGCTCAGGCGCGTCTCACTAAGCCCAAATAAATGAAACGGTGTGGGATTGCTAATGTAGACAGATATATCGGTTAGTTTATTGTACAAATGAAAAACATTGAGATGCCCTATTCGCATAACTTTCAAATTTATGTCTGATTACGGAGTAAGGCAAATTTGTACAAAACAAACAACAACAAAAAATGTCAAAAGAAAAAAAATACGCTGAGATTATTAAATGAAACAGCACAAATGCTTATGTGAATAAAGCTGGTAAATAGATAAGACACAATGAAATGATTTAGCAGACTCGTCGGCAGGGAAATAATCCAACTGCTCGAACATCAAAGTCCCGATAGCAAGTTCAGTTAGGCGTATCAGCCGCACACGAGCACAATACTGACCGGGGTGTGGTAATCCGCTTACAACTCGATACTGCTCAGCGAAGTACAGTGGAGACACAGTTATCATCAGTAAATCGAAGCTTCATTGAATCGTCTTGATTCAATCGAGTTTCCTTCACGCTGATAGACTGATGGTATTGGAACAAACGCTGATTGACCTTGTATAAAACACACAGAGTACTCCGACACAGTAGTAAACTAAAAGATCAATGATATTCTAGTCTCGGAGAGACTTTAATCACGACCAACGAACGAACGACACAGGAAAATGATGATCGTAACTGTTCTTGGTCATCGCAAAATACATAACAGTGGCACATGGATCACCAAACGTTTTCCTTACTGCGAACTGTTCTCAAGCTAACAAGAGTGCTTGAACAATCAGAAATACACATGTATAAAAAAAAAAAAAAAAACAGTCCACAGGCACTGTTCCGAACGAATGCATACAAGTAAAGTAATAGCGGTGTCAAATACACACATTTATTAAAGGAATAGAATCAGAAATGAACTGTCAATCACTAGAATTAATGGCACGACGAAACACCACCGATCGCGTTTGTTTTTTTAAACAATGAACTAAAAAACTGCTTGTTGACTGATATATCCCTGGATAAATTGCTGAAGCAGCTGCGCAGAACGTGCATTACCTGCGAGTCGTTGCCTCCGGGGATAGCTGCAGAGGTCTCCCACCCCCTGGCCGGGGTGCTAGCGGTTTTAGGAGCGGCCAGAGCCTGGAGAGCGCTGTTGATTCTCGAGTTGTCCTGAGGCGGGGGCGGCATGCGTGGGAAACTCTTCCTCCGTCACTGTAAATGGCTTGGCGTGACCTGGCTGAGGACAGTACGCAGAGGGATGGCCAGGTTGCGCACGAGTGGTTGGGTCTGGCTGGCCTGGGAACTAGGGAATAGACGGTGGCTGGTAGAGGGGCAATTTGTCTGGGAGTGGTGTTGGGAAACGCTGGGTTGGGAATAGTGGACGTGCGTAATCGTTGGCCCTCTGCCACTGCCCGACTGGTTACTGATGGTGTTGATGAGACCAGTCATTCTGCTGTTGATGCTGCTGATTGTGGCGATCTACGATGGATCCGTCACCTGGTGCACGGCGCGGCACTCCAGCAAACCTGATGTTGAGTGCCAGTGTTCTGGTGCCGGCAGGAGTCAGGTGGATCCGGTCTTTCTGGAACAAGGCCTTGCGCGGTGCCAGATTGTAAGTAAGGAAGGCCGGCATATGGTCGATGTAAAGGACCTTCTCTTACTCGCAGGTTGTCGTTGGAGGGGAACATGGCCTTCGACAGGAGTGGTGGGCCCCTCCAGGAATGATGGAGGACGTAAACAGGGCGGCGTTGGGAAAGGCTACATTGAGTAAGCGGATAAGCTGCGCCTATGACTGCTTGCTGACCACGCCCACTTTACAGATGTTTATCCCCGCGTGTAAGGTCACACGGCGGATATTTGGCGACGGCGGTAGACTCCTGAGCCACTCAGTGACTTCACTCACTGTCAGTCCTGAAACTGACAGGTTCTGGACCACGGCACCATTGACCGACATCCTCCGCTTGTCCACGTTCTTGAGGATGGAGTCGCCGATGAGGAGTGTGTTGACGTCTGGCCGGACCTGTAGACACTGGAGCTGGTGAAGGGGTGTGGGACTGTGATTGCTGTCACTGTCGCCTCTGCCGTTACTACTTCTGCTGCCAGTACTTGTATTGTCGCTGGCGTTACCGTTATAAGCCTTGGGGCCTCGGGTATTCTCATCTATGTCTGATAAAACAGAGAACCTGTTTTCTATATGCACCTGTGGGAGAACAGCACTCTTCGATGCGACATCTTGGGCTTCAGAGGGTTTGTGAGGCTGAGGCGGGAGTGTGGGGGCAGCGGAGATTTTCACCTCAGTTTGATCAGTGGTATGATGCGTCTGTTTTACCACGGCCTCAACTTGTTTCTGAGTTCCTTCAGCTTACCGCCTTGGTTGTCCCTGCTGCTGGTAAGCTGGAGTACCTTTTTACTGAGAGCAGCATGGTTGGTGGATAGGTCGTCGACAGCCAAACTGACACCATCAGCATACTCTTCCGCTGCCTTCACGCTGTTCTTGGCTTTGGTCTCGTTGTCACAGACGACGCTGTCAACAAGCGCCAGTGTCTCATCATGCGCAGCACACTGGCTCTTAACGTCGGAGAGCTCAGTGCGCACTTTCTGCAGCTCAGCTTGCAGGCTTTCGATGGTTATGGCACTCAGCACTAGTTGTTGCTGCATCTGAGACATGTACTGGTTTAGCGCCGATACTTGTGCCTCTACAGAGAGGGGAGGGGGCACACAGATGAGTGGGAAGGTGTTTGTGGGGGGCGTGACCAGGGCCGAGAACATAATCAGAAGGTATGTCAGCCTCGGCCGGCGGAGAGTTGTCGCCCTTGTCCCCATCAAGGGTTGCTGGAGCAATTTCACAACTGCTTGCATGGTTGAGGGAAAAATCCTCTGACTGGGAACTAGTAACGTTGGAGTTGGCAGGGGGTTCGCTGGTGGTGTCGTTTGTCCCCGTGGCGAGTACGCTGTTTGGTTCAAGAGTGGCGAGAAGGGCTTCGCTGTCGGCGAGTACACTAATCCCATCAGCGCACTCAGTCATAGAGTCGCCATTGTGGACGTCAGGGGATGCTGGTTGTGAGGATGTATCCATTCTGTTGATAGTGTCTTTTAATAGTTCGAACTCATCGTTCACCCACTCTTGGCAACAGTTGCCCTGTACACATACAGTCCCGGTAGTATAATATATCATTATGGTAATCAGATTCTTTGAATCATTCTTGAGCTTAACTATTGTTTCAAAAAGTTCACTTGGGTAGGGAGGGTCGATGGGAACTACAATACTCAGTTCATCTTGGTTTTTGTCCCTGTCTTCAGTGCCAGTGCAGTGTCACGCCAAGTGGCATAGACTCTCATGCGTATAGGGTGTGTAGAGCATGTCTCCACCGGGGTACACGTGTTTAATTACTTTCAAAGGTCACTTGTATACGGTCTCTTGTTCTTGTAATTTTCTCAAGGGAGAGCTGCATTGGAGCGAGTTATGGGGCCCATTGTACAGAGATGGTGGTGTCGCCATTGTCAATTACTCGAGGCGCGTCAGCATGATTGCTGAACAACTAATCGCACACGTGAGGCGGCCGACAAGTCCAGTAAGCTTCACAGTCACTCAGCCATGACAGTTGGGGCTGTGTGTGTGAGAGAGAGAGAGAGAGAGAGACCCTTCGCCTGGGCAACTCGTGAAGAGTGAGATAGAAAAATAAAAATTAAAGAAAATTAGTATAAAAAAAAGAAGAAAAAAGACACCACCATCATCCTTCCCCTCCCCCTCCCCCTCTCCCTTACACTCTCCCCCTCCGCCCCCCCCCCCCTCTCAGAGAGAGAGAGAGAGAGAGAGAGAGACAGACAGACAGACAGACAGGCAGGCAGGCTGGCAGGTAGTCAGAGAAAAAAACATACATTGCTTTCAGAATCGTTTTCTGTTATACTACCACGTACTTTATTTCATTGAGGAATTGTTCTACAGTTTTATAACCCTCGTCATTTTCTCTTGTCATAATTGGGAAGCCTGTTTTCTGTCTTGTTTTTCTGTCTTTTTTACGTCCGTCTTTAAATGTTTTGTCCATAACAGTTAGACCAACTTGCGTAGTTTTGCCGGTAAACAATTAGAACTTAGGTCTTTATCCACTCATGAGACTTAAACACCCCATGGTACACAGACGTAAGTGTAACCAACAAGAGGCATAGATGCAACTGCGGGGGCTCATGTGCATCTATGCCTCTTGCAGATAAATTACTTTTCCCCCTAAAGTTTCTGTTTGTGTCCTTCCAGCATAAAGGTAAACTGTTCCCTGCTAACGTGCTTACTGAACGAGCGGCGCAGACAAGAAATGTTTCGACTGCCGGTTCAGTGATTTTTTTTCCCTTAAGTCCGTAGACTTTTAAATATGGACTAATGGTGGCCGTAGTTTAGAGCAATTTTGCTGCCCTAACAAACTCTGTCCTGCTGACGAAAGTTCGTCTTTAGTGTCCACACTAAAAACCACTGAGCCTTCATTAGGACTCAAGACGAGACGGTCAGAGTGAGGCCCAGACGCCAAAGTTCACTTCACGTCATATCCCTTTAGTTCAGATTCAGGTTCAGATTCAGAAAACTGTATTGTCCCATGCAAGGTCGACTAGAGACTTTTTTCTTTTGATCCGAGATACATATAACAAACTTGAGTTTCCCATTTTCCCGCAGTCACTTGACGTTCCATATGCAGTTGCACCTTTCCCCATTCGCACTCAGTTCACACCCTGACGCAGATTCAACCTGTGGACAAAAATGCTGAGGGGAGCAGAAGCATTCACTGTGGATCACACAAACAACAGATACAAAACGTAATACCAGACGACAGTCTCAAAGTGACACGATGCCAAGCCCTTATGTTATGTACTGGGGACCCGTCGACACATCAGTTGAGTTAACTCATTCTACCCCAGACACACCACAGCAAGATATTGATCGACCATGATAGTTCAAGGGTGATGCCAGAATAGCTTGGCGCCTATGGGCGCCAAGCTATTCTGGCGTCACCCGTGAACTATCATGGTCGATCATTGTCCTGCACTGCAATGCAGTCTTCAGAGAACAACGGCAAAATTTGGGGATTTGGGTGTTGGGGTAGAATGAGTTAAGCAGCGCGGCACAGTAGTCAATTGCTCTATACACTTCTTGTATTCATGAACTGACACAGGCGAAACATCTTAGTTGGACCAGTGGCACGACGATGCGGCGCCCCAAACACGCATGTGCTGTCATTTCGTAAAAGCCAGTATGCAGGGTAATACACACTGACAATATTGCTTTTGTCCGTAAACAGTTGGAAACTAGGTCAACGAGCATACTTGCTTTGCGAAATGATGGCAGCGTAGTGCTTCATGGTTCAGTTTAGAGTTTAGTTCGTTCTGGTTGCTATTTCACACTCCATCCAATTCTTAACCCTCTTAATCCCACGGCCGCATTTCCAAACTTTTGGAGGCTTTGTCTAACGACTATGTACCAGTTGTCGGAGATGGATTGATCATGATAATTCAAGGGTGTGCCAGATGAGCTTTTGGCGCCAAGCTCATCTGGCACTACCCTTGAATTATCATGATCAGTCCATCTCTTGCTGCGGGGTCCCGGGGCTAAATGGGTTAAGTCTTTCCAAAGTTCCTTAACCCTTTGGCTGTCGGTAGCGGTTTTTTGTCGCGAGAATTCCGACAGGAATCATCTCGACGAAAAACGCCTCCGACAGCCTAAGGGTCAAACATCATGCCTCAACTTCAGTGTTTCCGATTATTTCAGAAATGGTGCATTTCATTTGCTCGTCAGTATACAATTTCAACGTTGGCCGGCGTTTCAAATTTTTTACTGCAGCGTACATTTGACATTTCTAATAGAACTTTAACAACGGACTGTCAGTAACTCTTACTATGTTGTCCGAACTGCTCGGCGGGCTTCTTAATTCACTTAATTAGTCGGGTCCTGTCCTCGCTTTAAGGATGTTTGTTTTCGCGCACTAAACAGCCCCTGCGTTATGACATGAAAACGACTGTAAATTAAGGGTTGAACTTTACGTCGAGCGCTTCGCCCCGTTGGGACATTGTCTGCCAATAACCTCCCGTTTCACTGGCCTTTCTTACACCACTTTACCTCATTTTTTTGTCGATCGCAATATTGTTTGACTCTTTCTTTAAGGGATGCCTCGACATCTTGCAGTGAATAGTTGAACATCTTGGAGTAATTAGTCAATGGCCATCTTTGTCTGAAGAACACGGAAGTAAATAAAATTTGCAAGAGGTATAGATACTCATGAACCCCGGCAAGTTTGCGGGGCTCATGCGGATCTATGCCTCTTGCGTTATTATTCATCACTGTTATTCATCATCTTGCAGTTAATAGTCAGTCACCCGCTCTATCTGAAAAATGAGGACAGCTGGAATCGGCAATAGGCTTAGATCTTCATGTGCCCTCGCAGTTTACGAGAGCTCATGAGGATCTATGTCTCTAGTCTTGCAGTACTGTGACTCTACCCCGAGAGCTGCTTTAAGTATACGCAAAGGATGCTGGAATGCCCTGAAGGGTTTGATTTCTCAGATGAATGAAAGTGAATGGAAAATTGTGCTACACATAATATTTTGATTTTGCAAACAATAATTTTCGAGGAAGCACTTTAGGGAAGCTGACATTATGGAAACATCAGGCAAGTGTGTGCATGTGTGTGTGTAGGTGTGTGTGTGTGTACGACAGTGCAAAAAGTTTAAAGTTTAAGTGAGTGCGATGGTGGTTGGAGGTGTAAGTACTGTAAACATAAACTTGAAGTACCCTCAGTCGGGTAATGAGGACATTTGACCCCAAAAATAAAAAAAAATGAAGTTTTAAAAAAAAAGGTTGTAGCGAAAGGGGGGGGGGGAGATAGAGAGAGAGAGAGCGAGAGAGAGAGAGAGAGAGAGAGAGAGAGAGAGAGAGAGAGAGAGAGAGAGAGAGAGAGAGAGAGAGAGAGAGAGAGAGAGAGAGAGAGAGAGCGAGAGAGAGAGAGAGAGAGAGAGAGAGAGAGAGAGAGAGAGAGAGAGAATCTTGCCCTTTGTTTGCCTGGACAACTCGTGAAGAGTGAGATAGAAAAATAAAAATTAAAGAAAATTAGTGTAAGAAAAAGACAACCACCATTATCCTCCCCCTCCCTCCCCCCCCCCCCCCCCCCCCACACACACACACACGCATCCACACACTCGCATGAATGAAGAAGAAGAAAAAAATAGAAAACAAACCAAACATTAGAAAACAAAACGAAAAGACACCACCATTATAACAATCACCACCACCAGAAAAAGTACTCAGATTTTTTATTTGTTTTGTTTTTGTTGCCTCACCTCACCTGTACTAAGGTAAAGGAGTAAAAGAAATGCGACATTTTGGGAATCATCGGAAACACTAACTCATTCAGCCCGGCTCACGTATTTCCCAAATTTTGGAGGCGCCATCTAACGACTATGCACCTGTTGCAGGAGATGGATCGACCATGATAATTCAAGGGCAGTGCCAGATTAGCTTGGCGCCGACAGGCGCCAAGCTAATCTAGCACTACCCTTGAATTATCATGGTGGGACCCATATCCTGCTGTAGTGCGTCAGGGCTGATTGGGCTGACTGAGGTGTTTCCGATGGTTCCAAAATTGTCGCATTTTCTTTTCTAAACAAGAAACTTTCACCCATGCACTCTGCTGTGCCTACACATGATGCTACTAAAGATGGTCGGGTGTAAAACTTCGGGGTATGTGACACATCCATGCGACTCTTGCCTACCCACGTCTCCTTACACTTTAGTATTTACCCGACCCCACTGATCACCTGCGTGGTCGGAGGGTACGGACCCTCACCTCCTTCCTTCTGCAAGAGGCATAGATCCTCATTAGCCCCTGACATAGCAGGGGCTCATGGGGATCTATCCCTCTTGCTGGAAGAGATCGATTCCATTTGCATCTGGAGGGGTTAACACGGGGAGGTGTACGCACGTCAGTACGAACGGGGGCAGACCTTTGAAGAAGATTTTATTCTTTTTCTCCTTTGTCCTTCCGCTTCTATAGACAACGATCGTTTTCTGAATCGACCACTCAGCACTACTTTCGAGTCTCGGGAGACAGAACGACCATACTTTCTCAAGGGTAGTGCCTGGTTATCCTGATGCCTTTTGGTACAATCAAGCTCTAGACTTTAGCTAGGAGCTAGAGCAGACTAAGACTCTCCTCCTGTCAGCCGGTGTTAAAAGCGAAAAGCGAAAGTCCGACGACGTCTCTCTTGTATCTCCGAGGACCCGCAAGATGCACAGATCCTAATGAGCATCTGCCATGGTAGGGGCTCATGAAGATCCATGCTTCTTCCTGGCGAGAAAACAAGACCAATTTATTTCTCTATTGATCTGAAGCAGAACGTCAAATTATTTCAAATAGTACGTGAAATTTGTCGCAAGGAAACGAGGCACCAACACCTGTCATAGACGTATGAGGACCTCTGCCTCACGCTAACAAGGAAGAGGCCGATTTACCTCTCTGTTTCTCTGGAGCAGAACGCAAAGGGAATTCATCCATCCCAGTGAATCGGGTAGGCCCCTACACCCGCGCTAGCAAGTCAATAACAGTGTCTCCTTTAAGAGCGCAGAGACCATGCAGCCATTGCCGGTTACTAGAGTCGAGCAGTCTTTGTCTGATTCCACTTCCTTGTATCGCCAAATTCCATCACAGACAGTGCTTTGGTTCTTGCACGGTCCGCACATATTGCAGTGCATATATATATACTGTTATCCTGACCAAAAGGTCGACTGCTTACCCAAATGCAAAGAAAATCCCAACAAGGAAAGAAACGCGTTTAGAGAGAGCAAGTACAGCACAGTTGTATTGTACGTGTCTTTTTCGTTCGTTGTGGGGATGCAGCCGTATGTACTGAAATATTAGGAACATTCAACATCGTGCAAGAATCAAAGATGGTCAATGTCCCTTTCGATTCATTGATTCTCAAAATTCCAACACGTTCAAAGCATATTATGTTGTAATGTTAATTTTTTTCTGGCAGGTTCGTACATTTCCAATTTGTATACTGAAGAAATGCGACATTTCTGGAATCATCGGAAACAATTTAGTGATTCCGATGATTCCGAAAATGTCGCATTTCTTTGACTTGTAGTGTTTCCGATGATTCCAAAAATGTCGCATTTCTTTTGCTTGTCAGTGTATAACTACGTTCTTTCGCAGTCCTTACGTATTTATAGTGCTTAGTAACCCCCTTGCTGCCAGCGATCACGACTGAATTTCGCCTCTAACTTGAAAACGACTGCACACTGCCCGACTCATTTATAATTCATTCAGCCCGGCGCACATATTTCCCAAATTTTGGAGGCGTCATCTAACGACTATGCACCTGTTGCAGAAGTTGGATTGACCATGATAATTCAAGGGTAGTGCCAGATTAGCTTGGCGCCTGTCGGCGCCAAGCTAATCTGGCACTACCCTTGAATTATCATGGTCAACCCATCTCCTGCTGTAGTGCGTCAGGGCTAAATAGGATAAAGAACACAGATTTAAATGAGACAAAGATATTTAAAAATAACATAGGGCTGACTAACAAGAGATATTAATCCCCATGAGCCCCCGCATATGTGGGGGCTTATGAGGGTTTATGTCTCTTGCAACTGGGTATCGTTTGCCTTTCCCCGGCACTTAACCCTTATCATTCGGAATACACCAGTGTGTGAAATAAGTTGGACTAAAATAGTTCAAGGGTGGTGCCAGAATAGCTTGGTGCCTCTAGGCACCAAGCTATTCTGGCACCACCCTTGAACTAAAGCCATTGGTCTATATCCTTATCTGTAAGTAATATAATGTAGTTTGCATATGGCAGTATACAAATTTGAAGCTTTTAGCCTCAGAATGATATGGGTTAAGGGATTGCGGGTTTGGTTTTTTTTTTTTTTTTTTTTTTGCACGGTACGCACATATTTCAGTGCATATAAATTTGACTGCCGCCGCTCCGTCCGTGTAATAATGCATGGTGTCATTTTGAGGGAATTTTCTGATCATATAATCAATGTTAATGCGATTTTCACTGATATTACCGATAAAATCGGATCAAAGGTGAATAAATTAGACCAGAAATCTGATCATACCCTAAACTGAAATCACATCAAATTAATTAGTTTTAATCGAGGAATTTACAAATTGAAGAAGGATTTTGCTGATTGGCGTGCAAAGTACCCTCTGAAGGCAAAAGACATTGTCCATTTTTATGTAAGTTCAGTTTTTCAATACATTTAAAATCGGGTTTTTTTTTCTATTCTTTTTTTTTTTTACAAATTGATTTCTTTTGGGCATTTACATATACGTATAGTACACGAAAAAGAAAGAAAGAAAATCGTGTTTTTCATCAAACTGTATTTGCTGTCTTTTGCCTTTCGTCTCATGTAGTGGAACGGTTTTTTTACGGTACCGTAGTATTAATAATATTTTAAAAAGTTGAAATCGCTAAACGTGAATTCTATACCACTACCCAATGCGCAAAAGGCCCTCGTGCCGACGTCGGCCCGATGGCCTTTTGCGCATTGGGTGTCTTTCTTTATTGGTTTATTTTTATTTAAATAAAGTGAAAAGTTTTTTTTTTTTTTAATGTAAATATTTTATATCTAGTGTATTTCATGTTTGACAGGATGCGTTCTCCTCTGCTTGAAGGCCGTTTTAGTAAAGTTTTTTTTTTAAATCAAATTAGGGTTACAATTTAAAAATACTTTTTACCCCGGACGTCGAAAAAAAAAAGAAAAAAAGAAAAGAAAAACGGCGAGGTCAGCAAAGAGATTGCCGAACACATCACTCCGATTTTTTTTTTTAAAGGCAGCTATTCCCAGAATGAAAAGAAAAATAGTTGCGCTACTGCAATTTGAGGTGTAAAGGAACCTTCCTGTTTTTTCCTGTAACAACTCATGTCGACGGACACATGTCAGACTCAAAGGACCGTTTACCGTGGCTTTTCTCATACTCTTGAGCCTTACAAGTCTTCACAACAAACACTACATTAAAACTTCTGTAGTCAGCTTCTTGTAAGGAACATGGATGCAAATGTGGCTGATGCTTGCCAGGACTGAGACAGCTTTTCGTGATTTCAATCTGTGTGCTGGCGTGTGATTTTGGACCTTACGGCTTTCAGCCGTAAGGTCCAAAATCACAGGCCAGCACACACATCATCGACTCCAAAATCGACTCTCATTCCGTTTGTTAAAAACAAAAAAAGGGCATAACTTCTCTTGACACACTGAATGCTATAAGGTACGAGAACCATAACGCATCCTCCACCTGATCTTCGTGAATACATAGCTGAGAGAATGTAACCGAGATGTAGTCTTGATGTAAAAGCGAAATCTTTATATTATTTTTTGTTTAAAGCCTTACACGTCCAAACAGTTTGCGATGGTTTCATTATGATCTACGCTTGTCGCAGTGGACAAAGCAGGTTGTTGCAGTTTGTAGTGCTTAGTCGTAGTAAGCAGATTAAAGCTAGTAACAGTATCTATATAGCTATTTCTAGCATCAACACAACAAGCGGGCCCGTGAGGATCTTCGCCGGTTGCGGGTGGAAGAGATTTCTCTGCTGGTTTGTTTCTAGGGACAGTAACAGGAGAAAGCTATTCCTACTGAGCATCAAACGGATCGGCGCTGGTCACGATTTTACAGTGTCTGACGTCTCAAAGGCAAAGCATAGCTTCTTCACCTGGTAACAGGTGATAACAAAAATGCCGTTTCGTACCCTGAGACTAGCATACCTAGCATAGGTCACTTCCATCTTAGACTAGAAGATCATAGGACACCCTTAACATGAGCCTCGGTAAATGGGCGTAAATAAGGTAAGCAAGATGCTCAGATCCTCATGAGCCCCCGCAATTTGCGGGGGCTCGTGAGGATCTGTGCATCTTGTAGATGAGCAAGGTTGACTGAAGGAATACCACGAGATATTTGTGGACTTTCCTTTGCTGTTTTTCTGTGGGGAAACCTGCATCTCCTTCTTGTTGAGGACGGTAAAGACATTATTTAAAACTGCGCGCTTATTTTTGACCTCACGGCTTCGAGCTCTGATGTCCAAAATAAGTGACCGGCTCACTATGTCGTGCCGAAAAAAATAGTTTTAAAGTTTTCTTGCATAAACCACACCGGCTGATTAATAGCTATTAAAAGTTAATTTGATATGTTTGTGGGATGCCTAAGAGAAACCCTGTTAAACTCGACGAATGTACAAACTAAAACTAAACTAAACTAAACTAATGACTAAACTAAACTAAACTGAAATGAACTAAACTAGATAAAGCGAAATTAAATAAACGAACAATACAATTCAAGTAAAGTTTTGATAAGAAGGTGTTTATGTTGTTGTTGTTGTTGTTGTTGTTGTTTGCACTGACTGACTCTTATAGTGTCAGCAAGGAGCCGTCCTCCAATCGCACCATACAACCCCCTTCCTCCTCCTCCCCGCCCGCCCCCCTCCTCACTCACTACAAGATCCCGCTGAGACGTGGAGTAATACCCACTGACAAACTCTCTTCAGCTGGTCGGAACTGGACCTTGCTCCAATCTAAATCTGAAGGCAAACACGTGCACTGGAGGCTACACAAACCAGCACCGATAAGCGGTGCCGTTTTCCTCTAACGTTATCCCATTCTCTTTGACCTTGACATGCGACCTCAAAGTTTGTACGTCTGACCTTATTCCCACATAGTGCTGTTCATCATAGGCCTTCCGATAACAGGATAATACATTCCATCTACAAGAGTCATAGATAATCATGAGGTCCTGCGTTCGCAGGGACTATTGATAATCTATGAATCGTGCCTGATGAGATCGGTAATTATTCCTTCGGGTTGGACACGTGACCTAAAATTTTGTCGTCTGAACTTAGTGCCACGTACAGGTCGTACAATCTTCACATCTTCACAGTAACCGATGCACCAGCCCAGGCCGCAGCAGTTTTATATATATATATATATATATATATATATATATATATATATATATATAATATATATATATATATATATATATATATATATATATATATATATATTTTTTTTTTTTTTTTTTTAAATGGACTTTTATATTGTGCGCAATACAAAATGGACATCGGATCGGATTGGATTGGACTATACTTATAAGTGCTAATCTCCGTCAGTCACAAAGAGTCCAACAAGGCATCCATAACACTATCCCAGTACTGAAGCAAAAGGTGTTCGGGCTGATGTACTCGCGCCAGCTCATTGATTTGCTCACCAGGATCTTACTTTCACATTTAACCCTTTTCATCCTGATACACCATTGCTTGAAATTAATTTGACTATGCTGGTCAAATGTGGTGCCAGAAAAGCTTGGCGCCTGAGGAGCCAAGCAATTCTGGCACCACCCTTGAACTAAAATGGTTGATCTACCTCCCCCCCCCCCACCTCCCCCCCAATCTGTAATGTAGCCTTCATAAGATAATAAGCCTTTTTTTTTTTAAACAGCCTCACGATGAAATGGGTTACATAGCTCAATTTAAAACACAATAGATATGTGCAATACAAACCCATCTCTAGGGTCCGATCAACTCAGACTGAAATCAGTGGCGTAGTAAGGGTTAAGTCCACAGTTGTGATTTCCTGCCGGGTTAACCCATAACGCCCTGACACGCTACGACAGAATGTGGATCAACCATGGTAGTTACAGAGTGGTATCAGAATAGCTTGACGCCTGTAGGCATCAAGCTATTCCGACACAACCCTGGAACTACCATGGTCGATCTGCGACGTAGGCCTAAGAGGACATCTCCAAAATTTGATAATTTCGTCCTCAGGGATTAATGAATTAGACCCAGGATATAGTATGCTTGGCCCAATATCATTTTGAAATATATAATGTAAATAATAGGCACGCCGCAAGATATATCCCGCGTAAGTTCGCGCAAGGTAAAATAAATAAATAAATAAATAAATCTTCATTGAACGTCCACTGGGGTTCATGAGGAGCTATACACATCTTGCAGATCGATGCATGTTTTTCGCTTGTAAAAGTATTCAACATCTCAGTTACTTTCAGTAATATTGACTATTTCCGTGTGCTTACATCGGGCACGACAAAGCCTTTATCTGGTAAACTAATAAATCTCGTTTTCAACTTAGCATATAGATTTTCAGCTACTGACATTTTCTTGTGCAGTCTTCACTCATCTGAGAGCAGAACAGAATAGCGGCGTAGTGGCTGCAAGTGCGCAAATTAAAATACATAAGTCCTCGGGCCGACTGCGGCCGACATCAAAGCGAGGATCTTTCGCGCACTGGACATTGTTCATCATTGTGTATCTCTCTATATTCTCAGTTACGGCCGCGTCGAGAACAACTGAAGGAAAAAAAAGCAGGAACGGTCACCGACGTGACGTATGACATTTAACCTCTTCACTGCGGAGAAAAACTGAACGTGATCCAAGTGCAACAGACATAGAGCCTCGTGAGCCTCCGCAATCACAGGGGCTCATGAGGATCTATGTCTCTTGCTTACACCACTTTGAGTCCATTATCCATGGACGGCTATAGGCTCTCTGGCGTTGAAATCACGAAGATAGCAGAAAAAAACCGTCAGCGTCCATTCAACGAAGTGAAGGGGTTAATTTTCTGACAGTCAGACTGTGACTTTGGGCCTTGCCGCCCAAGCCGGGGGCTCATGAGAACCTAGATACACCTGTCGCATTTTGCGACCTCATGACAGTATAGATCTTTGATAGAACGCATGATATAAGTAGGCTGAAGTAGTCACTACCGTTAACTTTTTAGGACGCGGTACTTTGCGTTAAACTGTACACGGGGTACACTGTCCTGTGTTAAACTTTACGCGATGTACACTGTCTTGTGTTAATTTAGGGGAGCTGGGTGGCTTGGTGGTAGAGCGTTCGACTCTCGTCCGAAAGATCGTGGGTTCGAACCTAGCTGGGGTCAAAACTACAGACCTCTTTTCGGCGCCCCGTCTTTGAAATCACATTCGTGGTGAACTAAACACGTTAAGCCCTGAACGTTTAACGTTGTTTTTGTGTGTGTTAATTTATATCAAGCTTTGCCGAAATCTCTCTTGCTACGAGTGTGAAATTAGATGCTAACTTTAGTACACAACCAGCCGGTTTGCGGCACGTGGAGTGTTGCTTGAAAATCTAGATATCATATATATTAATACAGGACAGTGTACACTGTCTACACTTTAACACAGGACTTCTATCCGAGGTACAGTGTCCTAAAACCTATACAATAGTGACCACGTCAGCGATAATTAGGCGTTCAGCCTAACATAGTGTGAATTAAAGTAGAACAGAGATGAGTCGGAAGCAGAAATAAGATGTAAGGTAAATATTGTTATGTACTGACACAGTCATCACAATTTCACGCATATTTACGATGTAAATACACGCAATGTCATTACCACACGACTGAGGTGCGTGACAACAATGATGATTGCTGTCAGTTACGACTGAAAGCGGCCAAAGCCGTGCTTTACCGAGATCACCTAAAGTACATTCAATAACAAAGTGAATAACAAAGGGCAGGTCATCCACCCATCTACCCAAATTAAAACATTGGCCTGAACTGCTCAGCAACAACTATTCACATAACTCTCACATCACGCACAGACTAAAGCCATTCCAAGCACCCACATGCACGCACGCAAAAATAATAGTAAAAGCACTTTCCAACGTAACTCATTGTGCCCGAGGTACGAAATACCCACATTAGTTTTGGAGACATGTTTGCTGACGATTCGACGCTACATGCGGCCGGTAAAACTGTAGCTGACATAACTGACAGCCTCCAGCAGAGCCTACAAGAAGTCTCTGAATGGTGCAGTAGCAATAAAATGATAGTCAAGCCAACTAAAACAAAAAGCATGCTAGTCACAACACGACAGAAACATTAGCTGCAACCCGCGCCTCTAAACCTCTCATTTCAGTGAAGCTGTCCCCCATAGAACAAGTACAGCAGCGCCGTTTACTAGGGGTAATTGTATATAACAAACTCAGTTGGCAACCTCATCTTATACACAACTGGAAAGACAATTTCAAAGATATTATTTTTACTGTCTAAACTGAAAGCGGTTATTAATTTGACCACGTGTGACTGAACTATTTTTCAATGGATACATCTCGCCCCACATCGATTATGCCACGAGTATTTGGGACGGCTGCAGCGAGGTCCAGGTCCAAATTCGCTATACAGGAGAGCAGCCAAACTAATTATTCTTAGTTCCTTTCTACCCACTGAGGCGAGGCTCGAGGCAGCTGGACTCCTTCCTCTTGGCAAACACTTAGTATGTAACAAGTGCATGCTAGTGCACAAAGCTCTTAACGCTAAGGCCCCCGGCTACATATCGGAACTCTTTACTCTTATTGAGAAGAGATACTGAGCATAAAGCGGCCCCGCATTGATTTGTATAAATCCAGTTTGTCATACTTCGGTGGTTTCCTGTCGAATTTTTTTCCTCCGCATCTACAACAAGTTAATTCCCTAGCTGCTTTTAAACAAAACTGTACAAGCATGTATCTAAGGCAAGGTAAAGTTTAATTGTCTCGTGTTGTCTAAATATAATTATATTCCTTTTTATTATTCTAATTTTTTTATATACAATTATTATTTCTTGATCATACCACTTGCGCTCACGTGCCGTTTGTGGGGGGTGCCGGCTTCCAGCGGTATGGGCCCGGTCGGGAGATGCGGCCGCGGCGCGGGTCCACCGTTTATTCGAGCGATGTGCTTAGCATGTCATTCGAGTGGCGGTATCCTTTGTGGCGTCCCACCCCTCCCCCTCCCCCCTCCCAGGGTGGCATTGTCTGGGGAGGGCTCCCGCAAACGGTGATTATGACACGTGCATACATTTTTGTATGGGTACCTGTGTGTTTTGTTAAATCACTGTTGGTGTTTGTAGTGTTGTAATTCGCATTATTTTTTTAAATGTTTGTGAGTGTAATGTAACTTTGCCTGTTATTGTATGTGGCAAGGACAGATTGGAAGAAAGGCCTGTGCGCCTAATATCTCAATCCTTGATAAATAAAGTTTCAGTCAGTCTCTCTCTCTCTCTCTCTCTCTCTCTCTCTCTCTCTCTCTCTCTCTCTCTCTCTCTCTCTCTCTCTCTCTCTCTCTCTCTCTCTCTCTCTCTCTCTCTCTCTCTCTCTAGCAACGGCATGTACGAAAAATGATATATTCACTGACTGTGTTAATATCTTCACCGTTGTAAAATAAAGATTCATTGATTCATTGATTCTCTCTCTCTCTCTCTCTCTCTCTCTCTCTCTCTCTCTCTCTCTCTCTCTCTCTCTCTCTCTCTCTCTCTCTCTCTCTCTCTCTCTCTCTCTCTCTCTCTCTCTCTCTCGCTGAGAAGAGAGAAGCGTTTCACCGATTACAAGAAAGAACGTAATCGAATAAAATCCATGGTTCTGAAGGCAAAGAAATTACTTTTCGATAAAGTTATTCACGAAAGTAAAGACTGTGCCACAATATGGCATGAGTTGTGTGCGGTGTGTGTGTGTGTGTGGTGTGTGTGTGTGTGTGTAGTGTGTGTGTGTGTGTGTGTGTGTGTGTGTGTGTGTGTGTGTGTGTGTGTGTGTGTGTGTGTGTGTGTGTGTGTGTGTGTGTGTGTGTGTGTGTGTGTGTGTGTGTGTGAGTTAGGTGTCATCAATCAGACTCGTCTTGAAACACTGACTTTTTTTTAGTTTGTCCTCTTTGCTGATCTGACAAGAGTGGCCGCGTACCCAGCTAACTCTACACTCACCTACAAACGAGAAGAGACATGTTTACAGCACAGCAATAAATTTGTTTATGTGCTGTTCTTACTCGTAAGGGGTTTAAACTGAGTGAACTCGTACTGCAGATATCTTATGTTGATCTGCTCGTGACTTAATGCAGATGATATTAATCATTTCATCTCTGCTTGTTTGGCCAAATACCGTCATAGGAGCGCACGTGTGAGACGTGTGTTTACGGGACCTCGTATTTTATAATCGATTCGAACTCCTTACTATATGCAGCGCACTTTTGTCTTGTGTCGACTTACTTTCTATTGCTTATGTGACTGTCTATATAGACTATAGATTTTACGGGAAAAGTCAACTTGCTTTTATTATTATTATTATTATTATTATTATTATTATTATTATTATTATTATTATTATTATTATTATTATTATTATTATTATTATTTTAATATTTTCTTTCTTCCCGTTAACTCATTCTACCCCAACACCGAAATCCCCAAATTTTGCCGTTGTCCCCCGAAGACTGCACTCTAGTGCAGCACACAGATCGACCATGATAGTTCAAGGGTGATGCCAGAATAGCTTGGCGCCCATAGGCGCCAAGCTATTCTGGCATCACCCTTGAACTATCATGGTCGATCCTTATCTTTCTGTGGTGTGTCTGGGGTAGAATGAGTTAAATTGTATCTGAGCAAGTCAGATCAGTGAATATTGGCGAGTGCTCGTTACATTTTTCCAGCCTCACAAATATTCTCTTATTCGTCTTAGATAACGTAAACGCTTTGTTTAAATAACGTACTCCCCCCCCCCCCCTCCCCCTTCCCCGCCCCTTTCTTTTCCCTCTCTTTTCTGTTTATATTTCGCTTTTTCCGTGGAGTTTTGCTGTTTGTTTGCCTTACATTTGTCACTTTTATTACTCGCATACTACTTTCAGTTCCTGTACTTTACTTCCCCTTAGTTCCATTACTTATTTTTAACGCCAAAATTACCATACAAGATAATGTGCAAAAAAAGGCCCAAAATTTCGAATCGGCCATTTAAATGTATATTACCTGGCGAACAAAATGCCGAACGTTTGCGTTTATGTTAACTCACCTAGTTACTTTCATCTCTTTGGTATAACCGACACACGCCTTGCCTCCCACATCAGTGACTGATGAGGCCATCGCCATTCCAAATTACTCCATTCTTAGGAGAGATCCGTTAGTCCAGGGTGAGACAGGTGTAGCGGTCTACGTCCACAACTCAGTTAAACACATAACCCGCAGGCGCCGGGACTTAGAAACTAGCGATGTGGAATGTATTTGGATAGAGATTAGGCAATCTAAATCCCCTCCTTTACTTGTTGGGTTTCTTTACAGAAATTATGCGGCTACTTTTGAGTGGAATGACAACTTTGATATTCATAAAAGCGAACTTCTCCTTCTAGGGGATTTTAACATTGACAATCTTAAACCTCACCCATCATGGGAGTGTACCACTACCTTAGTCGGCCTTCAACAAATGGTAACATCTCCCACTAGAGTTACGCCATCATCAGCCACTGTTATAGACCATATTTATACAAATAAACCGCTGGCAGTTAGCAACGTTCACGTTGGTAGTCTTAGCGTAAGCGACCACTATCCGGTGAGCTGCACGTGGCTGTCCAAGCTTCCAAAACTAAAAAAGCAAGGACATACGTGCATAACATACAGATCATTTTAAAAGTTCAATGAAAATACCTTTCTGTCTGATCTAGCTTCTGCAGAGTTTACTGAAGTGTACAATGAAACCGACCCAAATAAAGCACTAGATACGTGGTATCACATCTTTCTCAGAGTGCTAGATAAACACGCGCCCTTGAGACAACAAAGAGTTAAATACGCCACTTTTCCGCCCTGGCTGACTGCGGATCTTATCCAGGTCATCCGTGGAGCACATGGACGAGCTGAGAAGAGAGAAGCGTTTCACCGATTACAAGAAAGAACGTAATCGAATAAAATCCATGGTTCTGAAGGCAAAGAAATTACTTTTCGATAAAGTTATTCACGAAAGTAAAGACTGTGCCACAATATGGCGTGCGATAAATTTAGTTACTACAGGCACGAATAAAAGGACAGCTCCTTTACCGCCGCATCTCACAGCAAACAGCTTCAACAGCCACTTCGTCTCCGTAGCAGAATCATTAATCCCGCCGGGAACTGAGTCGCATGACTATGTATGCCCGGACAACTTAGTCGATTTCTGCAAGAAGAGAACTGCCGGCACAAAACCTTTCATCATACCCACTATAGCGGTCCATGAAGTTGGTAAATTAATTACATAATTGGAAAATAAAAAATCATCAGGACTGGATGAGATTAGTGCGAAAATACTCAAGATATCCCTCCCATACATTGTAGAGAGTATCACTTATATCTACAACCTCTGTATTAATTTTAATTGTTTTCCAGACGCATTTAAAGACGCGAAAGTAATACCTCTACCTAAATCTAAAGATCTTAGTGAAATTAATAATTTCAGGCCCATATCACTT
The DNA here is from genome assembly GCA_036245525.1 of Semisulcospira habei. Taxonomy (NCBI): domain Eukaryota; kingdom Metazoa; phylum Mollusca; class Gastropoda; family Semisulcospiridae; genus Semisulcospira; species Semisulcospira habei. The sequence continues at coordinate 136,711,230 of BTPG01000005.1, read as the reverse complement.
CTACCTGTTCTGTCCAAGCCCTTAGAATGGCATATTCACAAGCATCTATCTATATACCTGGAAAGCCGAAAATTAATCTATTCATTGCAGTCGGGCTTCAGATCAGAACACTCATGTCACACTGCGCTGATACGGATGATAGACACCTGGTTATCTTCCATCAACGACTCAAAACTTACAGGAGTCATGTTTCTAGATTTTCGTAAAGCCTTTGATCTAGTAAACCACAAAATACTGATCAAGAAAGTATCCATGTATACTAACAACTCGGCGTTGTTTCTCAAATCCTACCTCGAAGGTAGAAAACAAAAGGTATTACTAAATGGCTCATACCCGAATCAAGGGTTAGTGAAGCATGGCGTGCCACAGGGCTCTATTCTTGGTCCCCTTTTATTCTGCTTGTTCATAAATGATCTTCCTCTTGCGATAAAAAATGAAAGCGTTACATGTGATATGTTTACAGATGATGCCACTGTACACACGCCAGATAAGGGTATATCAAACATCAATTCACGACTGCAAAACGCACTGCAAGATATTGATGAATGGTGCAGTCATAATATTATGATTTTAAACCCGGTAAAAACGGAGAGCATGGTAATTAGCACCCGCCAAAAACACCAGCTTGGCTCTCTCTCACTCAGTCTGTCCCTCCAAGGCAAAACCATCAGCCAAGTTACTAACCATCGCCAGCTAGGAGTCACGGTGGACAACCAGCTTAGGTGGCAGCCACACACCAGTAATGTTTGTAAAATTGTCTTCAGAAATCTGTACGTCTTAGCAAAACTTAAACACATTACTGATATGGAGACACGTCAACTGTTCTTCAATGCCCATATTAGATCGCATAATATAGACTATGCCTCTACTGTGTGGGATGGTTCGAGCGATGTCAATTTGAACAGATTGAACGCTCTACATCGGAGAGCTGCCAAACTAATACTCTCTGATCCCAGCGATAGTAACTCAGTAATCAGTAGATTAGCAACGGCAAGTTCGAAAAATGGTTGTTACTACCAAAACTTTTACCGTTGTCAAATAAAGGATCATTGTCATTGTCATTCTCTCTCTCTCTCTCTCTCTCTCTCTCTCTCTCTCTCTCTCTCTCTCTCTCTCTCTCTCTCTCTCTCTCTCTCTCTCTCTCTCTCTCTCTCTCTCTCTCTCTCTCTGTCCTGAGTCTCGGACACCACCCTCCCACGTGAGTGCCGTCTCACGTACATGCAGTTTCCTTGTCACATTTTCACGGTCAATGTCAATGCTAGTGTCAGGATCATGACCAGGAGCTGAGATCGAGCGGCTATGCCGGCTAGATACCATCAACACCTAAATAACTTACATAAAAAAATTCCACGCCAAGCCCAGACTAAGACCACACTCTGAGGAGCACTGAGATGGAACAGATTTAAGCGCGGGCAAGAGGCATAGATTCTCATGAGCCTCTGCGACAGCAGGGGCTCATGAGAATCTATGTCTCTTGCAGCTGGACCCAGCGTGAGTAATTAACTTACATGAGCGGATTGAGGTCAATCCGTATATGGCGTGAGAAACCATCTTAGCTGTACGGCGATGCTCAGTCTGGATCGAGAGTCGAGCGGGCAGGACAGGCAGGTCCCTCCATCAGCTTTGTACTGTGACATACGCAACACAATTTCACACACAAGGCACTCTTCCCAGACTAACGTCGGCTCGGCCTTGGACCTTTAGTGCACTTGGACAACGGAGAAATGGGAAAGGCAGTAAACCCTGAGTTAGTTAGTTATTGGGATTTAACGCCGAGAGGGCGACTGAGGCCATCTCACGGCGGAGCGACAGCACGCAAGATGTTGAACAGCGGCCAGTGTTGTGCATGAGGCATGGATCCTCATGAGTCAGTCCACAGGCTGCACTGACATGATGTCAGTCTTTCAGGATGGGGGAACTGAGTGTGTGAACTTTGAACAGGAAAGGGTGCAACTGTATGCGTTTGAAATGTGGAGTGCCTGCCTTCAGTTTTTCTGTAATGTTTGTTTGTTATCATTTTGTTAAATACTTTGAGCTTTTATATTCGCGTTTTTGTCTACCGCATTGAAAATACGGTAGACTTTGAGAAGGGGCTCGTCGGAGCACGTTCCGTAGAATGCACATGATGTGTTGGGCGGGCGGACCCCGAATTCTGATAAAGAAGTAACTCACAATAGAAATTACGTCATGTCTAGCTACCCTAACCGCGCTGCTGAACTTACATTTTGCGGGAAGCGCCGTGTGGCGCCGTGTGTTTGTGTGTGTGTGTGTGTGTGTGTGTGTGTGTGTGTGTGTGTGTGTGTGTACGTGTGCGTGTGTGTGTCTGTGTGTGTGTGTGTGTGTGCGTGCGTGCGTGCGTGCGTGTGTGTGTGTGTGTGTGTGTGTGTGTGTGTGTGTGTGTGTGTGTGTGTGTGTGTGTGTGTGTGTGTGTGTGTGTGTAGACAGAGTATCTCCGGTGTCTGCGTACGCACAGGCCTGAAACTTCAAGAAATGCTTTGATCGAAATGTATTTCGAAGAGCCTCCGAGCATATTTTAATTCTTTGGCTCATTAAAGAGAAAAATTGCCGCTAATATAAAGTCGGTTGACACGCATTTCAGTCCGTAATTTTTGTTCTGTTCACTTGAAATTTCGGGTATAGCTGGCTGGGATATAGATATTACATGAGTTTGTTAGCCAGCTTTGTACCGGCTGTTCAACTCTTGTGTGAAAAGAAATTCATTGCAGAAAAAAAATTAAAAAGTAAGAATTCTCGACTTCTAGAGAAGTATCACTGACAGTGTCGGTGACGTAATGGCGCCAAACACGTCAGTGTTACACAATGTTCCTAAATTGTCGCAAAGCACCAGATGTCAGTACTATACAATGTTCCTGAATTTACATCAAATTCGTCACTGTGTACACGGCGTCGTGGGAGTAGCGATACCATGACGTGAAGCTTATAGTGACGTCATTTTGCTGCTCGTGCAATTCTTCTTCAGAATTTCTGTCGCTACATCAGCCCACAGAGCGTACTAATGGCGGAAAGCGCCATGTGTCCGTCTTTATTTTTGTGCGCCGGTGTGTGTTGATCAGAGGTTGCGTTAGAGAAGAGGGAAATGGATCAGAGGGATAAACTTAAAAATATGAACATGAGCTGTGAATGTTCCTAAAGGAAAAAACGCATGCGAGGTCCAACAATACGGTAGAGTTTGGGATGAAATCCTCATCTTGTTAATTATGTCTGTGAATCGAACAACATTTCCAGGACCGGACAATGTAGTACGTGTATTCGAATTTGTACGTGAGACCAGTTGATAAAGTTTTCTGTTTTTGTCTATGACTCTGAAAGGTTGACCTCCACAACATCCTTCTGCAAGAGGATCGTCATGATATACTGACGAGCACAAGGGCGGATCCAGAGGGTGTCTCGACGGGGGGCCACAACAGCCCTCCCAACCTCCCCCTCCCCCCCCCCCATTTTCCACACTGTGACATACAAAAGAAATCCAGACTAAAACAGTGACTATCAGGCGAGCATAAAATCATAACAAAAAAAGAAACACGCTTTAAAAAAACAATTACAAATAAGTTGTGTTGAAATTATTATTTCTTGGTGCTTTTCTTTTGGGGATTTTCTTTTAAATTGTACTATCGTGTTGTAACTGTTCTCTCTACGCGTGTTTCTTTCATTTTTTTCTTGGGGTTTTCTCAGACAGAGCTAGAGTTCTCAGAGGTGACGATTTTTATTTGTTAAAACCTTTCTGCTTTTATCTCGGGACACAGCAGTGCTTTTGGCACTTTATGGTTGGTTAGTTCGGGTTTAACGTCCACAGCACCGAGGTGATCATGGACGGCCCTGACGGGCGGGTTATGGGGGACGGGGAAATCTATTGCCTATGGAGTACGACCTGAACACTGATCAACTCAGGCGCACTCCAACTGTACCACTTTGATTTACCAGGACCTTTCAACGGACATGCTATTGAACAAATCCGTTTCCCCCCAGCTACCGGGACCGGGACGGGATTGGAACCCACGACCCGGAGATTCCCTTCGCTCTCCTGCTCCGACGTTTAACCGCCTGAGCTATTTTCGGACTCTGGCACTTTATAAAAGGAAGGGCTGATCATATCTACATGCCTTTGTCCTTCTCCTCGCCTCCACCCCCACCTCCCTCATAAAACAAGATTAATCGGGCACGTCGGATTCTTATATGGTGTTAATTTTCCTATTGAAAAGAATGTTCTACCTGGAGTTTCTGCAGAAGCAATCACCCTACACTACACACTACACTACCAATTACTCCTCGGTCTGAGAAACAACACGGCCATTTGTGAAAATTGTCATACTGATCTATACACCCACAAACCTCCTCCATATGAGGAACACAGAATCAGATCAAAGATATATTCATGATCACCTATGATGTATACCTCTTAAGCTGGCTGACGATTACTTAAAGGGTTAGTTAGTGATCAAAATGAAGACATTTCACACCTTCCCTCCGCTGACACGCATCAATGACTAATTAGCTGATGGGCACTGGTGCATGTCCACGGACACTACCTTAAAAGAGAAAGCTACGCAATCTAAGCGAGACTGGAGACCCACTGTGCTCATAGAGTGATGTGTGACGGGATTAGGGGATTAGCAATTACCTGTGACACCTGGGGCCAGTCGGCTGCTCACCCTGGGGGGATACACTAACAGCGCAGTTGATTTCTCGCTTTTGTTTCCCACCATTTCTTCTGTCGGTAGCCTAGAGTAGGGGTAGGGTTTCTAGGGTTTTTATTTTCACATTTATTTACTTATTGTTTATTTTCTTGCATATTAACTCATTCAGCCCTGACGCACTACAGCAGGAGATGGGTCGACCATGACAACTCAAGGGCAGTGCCAGATTAGCTGTCGACGCCAAGCTAATCTGGCACTGCCCTTGAATTATCATGGTCGATCATCTCCTGCAACACGTGCATAGTCGTTAGATGACACCTCCAAAATTTGGGAAATACGTGCGCCGGGCTGAATGACTTAATTATTTTGTGTTCATGATAAAAGTCCAGTTTGCTTTCTTTATTAATTCGTCTTTTACTTGCTTCGTTCATCTTCGTTTGTTTGTCCCTCACTGGCACACCCTCGGCTGCGCGTCTCACTACTTTGACCCCGGTCAGTCAGATTTGTGACACCTAATATCCTTACAAATAGCATTTATATTGGTTCCTCATGCTGAGTAGGGTCATCGTAATTCAAAGTAGGATGTAATTGTCTTCGTGACAACAATTCAGTTTATTTGTGGTTCAACTGAAAACTGAATATTGTTTTGTCGAACAAACTATGTTCAACAGAACAGAAACAGAAATCCTCATGGGCTGAAAGGAATACAAATTGGAGAGGCTGTCCATGCTTATCACCGGAATTATTAACATGTATGTCGTAACTCGTAACTGTCACTCAGATATTCAGCCAGGAGGTTCTAAGCGAAAGACCTCTCTGATGTACGCATGTGTGTACAAGGCCATGAGACTGCGCTGTCACGCGAACCAAAGCCTGGCCCGAGAGAGTTGCAACCATACAGCAAGAGACATGCATGGGTTGTCATGAGCCCCTGCACCTTCAGCTGCTCATGAGAGTCTATGCCTCCTGCAGACTGACTGAATTTCATGGATGGTAACAATCCGCTGCTGTGCAGCGCAAGCATGAGACGGTGTTGTCACGCGAACGTACGTAAAGAGAAAGTTGCATGCAGCCGTCTGGTATTTAGTGGTACCATCCCCAGTAGCAAGACGTCTTCGGTCTCACGACGGCCGCAGTGCCCGCGCACAGTCGTGCGCGGGCCCACTGCGGCCGTCCTGGGCCCGAGGACCTTTGCTTACTGGATGTATAAGTATAAAGAGTGATCCGCTTACAGAACACGTAAGATGCATGATGGCGCACGTCCGCTTTTTTATTTAGTTTTATCCGGTATTAGCTGTTGTTCGTCTTATTGAACACGCCGATATTGCGTACTTGATAGTCTGAGGCACTTTTACCTTAGGTGACGGAAATTACTAAACCGCAAAAATACCCAACACAATATCAACACGAAAAACAAGCAACTCATAAACTGACAATAACAAAAAAAAATAACAATACAAAATATAATTTTTTAAAAAAATAGAATACATGAATATAAACTAAACTAAACTAAACTAAATTAAACTAAACTAAATTAAATTAAATTAAACTAAACTAAACTAAATAAAGTGAAATAAAATAAAATAAATTTAAATAATGAACACGATTTTAAACATTGTGCAGTTCTTATTTAAGGTGAAAGTATTCAAATGCTCTGTGATTTCAAATGCATGAAAAAGCTTTAGGAATGACCTCTTTAGTTCCCTAGGGTCCCAGCCCTTCACTAGACACAATGCCCACCCCGCCCAAGCTCTCCCCACACAATCGTTATTTTCGTTTAAAGTACGTAAGTATGCATTGGTATTTTTGTGTTTTGACATGTCTGCATCCTTAAAACCAAATGCATGTTTGAAGGGTTACAAACAGCCACGGATCTGGAAAGATCAGCCGTTTTTTGCACTGTAAAGTCAAACTGAGACTGACCTGCGCTCCCAAGTTTTGATTATACACCGTCACACTAAATGCACTGAGCCTCATGCCATGACATTGTTTTTCAAATTATGTTAATAACTGTAGCAGGCACTGCTAGTTTTACAGGCAGGCTCACAATGTTCACTATAATATGTATCTTGAAAATGTACTGAAATGAGTTATTCCACTATAATTCGTTAATTTACATCGCCATTTCATAAATAATTGTAAAATCAATGAGTATGTGGATACACCCCTGTGCTAGCTTTTTCATAAAAAATGTAATTCCAGTCACTTTAAGCACGCGCGCGCGCGTGTGTGTGTGTGTGTGTGTGTGTGTGTGTGTGTGTGTGTGCGCGTGTGTGTGTGCGCGTGTTATTCTTGTTTGTTTTGGTGTAAGCTTTCCATTTCTTTATAAATAAACTTGTAACGGACGATGTGTGTATATATTGTGAGTGTGAGCTTTTGCTATGTGTCACTTTAGTTTTTGTAACATTTATTGTAGTGTTTTCTTTCTTGTACTTTTTATCCTGTAAAGCGCTTAAAGCATCATTCATTTGGAGGTTAAGCTCTATATAAATGTACATTATTATTATTATTATAAATTAGTGAGCCTGGGTAGCCTGGGAAGGGGATAAGCTAATAATAATAACTCTCCCCATAAAAGGCAATTTACATCAATGCCATAATTATCGCACGATCAGTCTTATATGCCACCCAAGCAAAGTCATGTTAAAGATCCTACTGAACAGGCTGAAGCCACATGCAGAGGAAATCATAGCTGAGGAACAGGCAGGCTTCAGACCAGGGCGCAGCACAACTGAGCAGACCTTCAACCTGAAAGTTCTATGTGAGAGGTACCTCCAGCACCAGCAAGACCTCTATCATGTGTTTGTGGATTTTAAGAAAGCGTTTGACAGGGTGTGGCATGCAGCCCTTTGATCCACCATGAAGCTATACAACATCAATGCCAACCTGATCAAAGTCATAGCAAACCTTTACAACAAGGCCACTACCGCAGTCTGCTTCAACGGAAAAATAGGAACTGGTTTAGGACTACAGTCGGAGTCAGAAAAGGCTGCTTGCTCTCACCTACTCTTTTCAACATCTTCCTGGAAAGAATCATGACAGACGCTCTGAAACTCATGAAGGAACTGTCAGTATTGGAGGCAGAACAATCACGAACTTGCGCTTTGCGGATGACATTGATGGCCTTGCACGAACAGAGAAGGAGCTAGCTCAGCTGGTGGAAAAGCTGGACAGTACAGCCATTGCGTATGGGATGGAAATCAGTGCAGAGAAGACCAAACTGATGACAAATAACACCAGTGGCATGGGCACTGACGTCATGATTGGAAGACAAAAACTGGAAACAGTTAATAAATTCAAATACTTAGGAGCCATTATGACAGATGAGGGATCAAAACCAGAAATACTGTGCAGGATTGCGCAGACAACAACAGCACTGACAAGATTGAAGACCATATGGAAGGACAGAAACATCACACTCTGCTTCAAGATCAGACTGATGCGCTCCTTAGTCATCTCAGTGTTCTTGTATGCCTGCAAGTCATGGACCCTCACAGCAGACCTTGAAAGGAGGATACAAGCCACTGAAATGAGATGTTTTCGAAGGCTGCTTGGCATTTCATACAGAGATCACATCACGAACGAGGAAGTGGGAAGCAGAATCAGGCAAGCCATCGGGCCCTATGAAGACCTATTAGCCATTGTGAAAAAAACGCAAACTGAAGTGGTATGGGCATGTCACGCGTTCAATAGGGCTTGCCAAAACAATCCTGCAAGGCACTGTGCAAGGAGGACGAACGAGAGGAAGACAGAGGAAAAGATGGGAGTCAATATCTCAGAGTAGACAGGACTGAGGCTGGGCGATACGCTAAGAATGGCAGAGAACAGAGTGGAATGGAGGGAGATGGTTGCCAAGTCATCAGTGGTGCCCCAACGGTCGGCAAGACTACGGGATATAGATAGATAGAGAGATAGCGCTAACCTTGAATTGCCATCACCTTTGTATCTACCACACCAAATACATAGCTTCCCCCTCACCCTCTCCCTCCCCCCTTTTTATATTAGCAGTCAGTGAAAAGACAGTAAGTAAATTCTCAATTCTGAATGTAGCCGCCTCCAGAGTTGTGTATATGAGTTGGTTTGGTCTTGCATTAAGTGCCCCTACCCGGGTCTGCTCTGGGGGACTTGAGAGGGGTTAACTCATTCAGCCCGAGGGCCGTATATCCCAAATTTTGGAGGCGTCATCTAATGACTATGCACCAGTTGCAGGAAATGGATCGACCATGATAATTCAAGGGCCGTGCCAGGTTAGCTTGGCGCCGACAGGCGCCAAGCTAATCTGGCACTCCCCTAGCTTGAATTATCATGGTCGACCCATCTCCTGCTGTAGGGCGTCAGGGCTGAAAGGGTTAACTACTTTTTAGTTCCCAGGGTCACCCTGGTCAAGCCCCACATGATGGGTTTTTCTCTTTTTTTCCTGGGGCATTAGTTTCTGTCTACCCTTGGTCCATTAAACTGTATTTTCATTTTTAAACTCTCTCTACTGTCTGCACTGCCTGTATTCCTTGATATCGGATCTGTGTTGCTAAATGGTCTGCTGCATCTAAGATAAGTTATGTGTTCGCGGTTAATGCATTTTTTAATCTATCAATTTCCTGTAATATTTTGTATTTGTAATGATTTTCTAATCGTTTTTGTAAACTAGGATACGATAAATTAGCATGAAGGTGCAGCGTCCCTAGCATGTCGTATGTTTATTAACATAGTAGACCGGCCGGCGACATAATTATATTCAATATTCTGTTTAATCTTTTTTTTTTTAATAAAGCAGTGCAGGAACGTCTTCAGAAAATATTGTTGCTATCGAGACGTTAAGCAATGTACAACTAGTCAACCAACAAACCAATTCGCATTCACTGCTGACAGTTGACAGCTTACTGATTACAAAAAGGCAGGCCTGGTCCCATCCGCGTACCGCCAAAGTGACCCCGGTTTCATTTGGCGTGAGGTCATTTTCATAGTGTTACCCTCTCACGCAAAATCTGTTACGCCAAAGTAACTCTGGCTCGGCGTACAACACAATGTGCCTTGGTCGATCTGGCGTAAGGGGTCAGTCTGGCGTATTACACCGCCGTTCATTTCTGCCCTGTCAGTGAAGCCGGGCAAAAGACAGCAAGTCCATTTTGGAGAAAAGCGAGATTTCCATTGCATTACGATAAAACTCTCGCTTGTCACAGAAATAGGTCACAGTCTTATGCTTTCACAGCGCAGGCTCATGTCCTGGGCTTGGACGTCAAAGATTTTGCGTGCGACACGGAGGTCAACGCCGATGACGTAGCATGCGTGTCAGTCCTATGAGTACAAATGTAAATCAGAGATTAGGGCCTCGCATTCACAGAGCGCCTGTTGCCTGTCGGGGCTATTGAGTATCTGTGCCTCTCACAGAGCTGACAGAAGTTGGTTGTTAGTTTAACCCTTTGGGTGTCGACAGCCGCTTTTCGTCGTGATGATTCCTGCATGGATCATCGCGACAAAATGCGCTACCGAGAGCCAAAGGGTTAGGACAGTTCCTGGTGGATATATGGGTCTCAGCATTAATGTCGATCAAGGTTCATTGACTGTTCTGTTAAGACTGTATTCCGGTTTCGGGGCCTTATAATCTAATCAGGTCACTGGTCACTTCGACATGATGTTCAAGCACGAAATAACTAATGCACAATCAACCAGTCTCTCAGACTATTAGATTGCTTATTTAAGAAACAATCAAAACAAACACATCCCCCCCCCCCCCACCCCCAAAGTAGACAAAGAAGGGCAATCGAGTAATTTGTTTCACCAAAAAGTTATTAACCCGTTGCGTGTCGGTAGCGGTTTAAGTCGCGATCATTCCTGCAGGATTCATCGCGACTAAAACCGCTCCCGACACTGACGCAAGGGTTAACAGCACATCAGATACTCCAGGCAATCTGTGGACAAGGTTAAAAAATGTTAGAAGAAATCTGACTGTCTTACATTATGAAGAAGACGCGTAGTAGAAGCCCCATAAACCCATTTTTAAAAGTCTGCACGGCGTTACTTTCTTTCCGGAGTAGTTTAAATCATTCGAGACGTGCTGCATTCGGATACGCGGCTTTAGCTAAAGCCGCGTATCCGAATGCAGTACGTCTCGAATGAGTTAAATGAAAGCATGGAAAGCAGGAGTCTCAGGGACCACATTCCATTTAATAAATTTGAAGAAACGTCATAGGTGAGGTCAGTTACCCCAATGACGTCAATATACCTGCACTTTCCACTTCATTATCATAACAAATTATATCATAAGTATAGATTCTTACATTGGTGTTTAGGTGATACAGAGAATCTCATTCGAGTGGTTTTAAAACTTTATCCTACGAGCGAAAGCGAGTATGATAAGGTTTTAAGACGACGAGAGTGAGATTCTCAGTATCACCTAAACACCGACGTAGGAATCTATTTCTTACTCACCTTTTTTTGGCATGAATCCGATGTGAGTTGCCGGTTTTCTGCACACGCCTAACCACAACACAGCCACCATTGAGTCCCTGGCAAAGAACATGACGTCCTTCACTTTGTAATGTGACGTGGATATTTTGGATGTCTGACAAATGTATTTCTACATGACGACGTAATAGCGCAATAATTGGCGCCAGAATGCCAGTCGTCACTATGAAATGGCGTCATTGCGCGTGAGCTGAAAGTCGGTCAAGTTTCAATATCGTGTGTGCCCGTACCTTTTTGTTGACCAGATTTTCTACAAGACAGTTGTGTGCACACGTGTCCGTTCACGCAACAGGGCTGTATCACACACGTGTGTCACAGTGATACAGCTTTTCCGCTCAAAGCAGCAAAGAAGGAGGTGTGTAAGAAAACAAAATCTCCAGTCAAGACTAGAGTTAGTGTGACGTACCTGCATGATGACACACTTTTTCACAAACCTAAAATGCTTCAAATGTACCAAATACACGAAATAAATCTTCAGCACAAAATCACGTATATTGCCAGAAGTACGTCATATATACATGAAGGTATGCAAGGTGAACGCACGGGCGTCTTCATAAATATTATTTATTAATTATTTAGAGAATACTGATTAGTATCGGTATGATTCCATCCAAGATTTAGAGTCATTAACGTGACGTCATTAGTGCATGACGTACGGGCGCCCATAAAATTTCCATAGAAAATCTCTTGAGACGTGTTTTTACAAGCACCCGAAAAACAGGTGTTTCTTTCATGGTGGCAGTTTAGACAATGCCAGATGTATGAAAGCTTCAAATAGATTAAAATTCGTATCGCAATGAACCTGTAAAGAAAACAATCTTCAAAACTACTTCTTCTACTTCTTTTGCGACTGCAAGACGTTTCGATCCTCATGAGCCCCCGCAATTGCGGGGGCTCATGAGGATCTATGCCTCTTGCTGAAAGCACTTTGTATCCACGATAGATGAAATTGTTGGAGCTCTTTAAACAGACTTCAGACGTACTATGTACGCACAAAAGCAATGAAGGAATAGTGGGAATACAGACAACAGTAGGACAGGCAGCCAGCCAGTGTTTAACCCATACGCTGCCGACAAAAGGTGTACAACACACTACTGCAGGAGACATAGATCCTCATGAGCCCCCGCGACTGCGGGGGCTCATGAGGATCTATGACTCCTGCTGAGATTATTTTGTATCCATGCTACTTGGACGGCTGCGACTAACGCTCGTTGAATAAACAAAGATTTTTTATAATGATGATGATAAATCTTTTATTCAGGATAAGCTATTAAGCAACTCAATGCCTTTCTTACAGGCTGTCCTATAAACAAAACAGAACATAACAGGAAAACAAACACAGCTTGCAACAAAAATAAATAAATAAATAAATAAATAAAATAACGGAAAAAAACACAATATGTGAATTATTTAAAGGAGAAAAAAATGGCATTGGATAATTTGTAACTGCCACCGATGCAAAAAGCAAGGGAAATAAATTAGTGCAATTCATTAATATTATACTCATCTAAGACAATGTCATAGAATGAGCAGCATCAATAGCTTATTGCTACACCGACAAGACAATAGATGTTCAGTTAGCAAATGTATTGAGAAAGAGAAAATATTCGACGTTTACGTGTTATCAGCAGTATTATGTTTATTTGGCAAACTGTGAAGTCACGCTGATTGGAAGTGAGTGTGTTAGAAACAAAATATGCATGGAGTGGCAGGGAAGGGTTTATATTATTTGAAATCCAGACCCAAAAGGTGACTGCCAAACGAGTAAACTGCAAAGAAAACTCCCACGAAGAAAGAAACACGCATTGAAAGGCCGATTTATTGTGTTTGAAATTGTCCGTTCTAAGCATGTTTCTTCTTTTTTTCTTGTTTTTGTGTGGTGAATTTCTTAACTTATTTATTGATGTCTTCATTTGTCACGTTTCAGCATGTCTGAAATGAGTTCACGGCGAGTAGACTACCAGTGCAGATTATAATGAATTTATGAAAATGGCTGCAAATGCAATACAATGGCGGAAGCATGTAGGCCCCTATCTAAAGGCCAAAAACACTGACTGAGTTCAACAAACATATCCGAATATAAACAAGCTCACATAATTGTCTAACATCACCAGTAAGTGAACAGACATCAAATAACATAAGCCAGTTACGAATTAGTATGCGCATACTAATACGAACACTTTTGCGGGAAACAGCAAATCGTAAGCCAATTAACTCATTCAACCCGACTGCCGTATTTCCCAAAGTTTGGAGGCGCCATCTATGACTATGCATCAGTTGCAGGAGATGGATCGACCATGATAACTGCCCGACTCATTTATAATTCATTCAGCCCGGCGCACATATTTCCCAAATTTTGGAGGCGTCATCTAACGACTATGCACCTGTTGCAGAAGTTGGATTGACCATGATAATTCAAGGGTAGTGCCAGATTAGCTTGGCGCCTGTCGGCGCCAAGCTAATCTGGCACTACCCTTGAATTATCATGGTCGACCCATCTCCTGCTGTAGTGCGACATGGCTGAATGGGTTAAAATAGATGTATGTCTTCATAAGCAGGGATACGTATAACGCACTCTGAGTAATATGTACGCAGGTTTTGAATCCTGTGCATAATGCTGCACACCAATAACTCATTTCTGCCCGCCGCGACACACCACAGCAAGATGTGGCTCGACCATGATAGTTCAAGGGTGGTGGCTGAATAGCTTGGCGCCTATAGGCGCCAAGTTATTCTGCCACCACCCTTGAACTATCATGGTCGATCTGTCTCCTGAATTGTAATGCAGTCCTCAGAGGATAACTCCAAAATGTGGGTATTTCGTACCTCGGGCACAATGAGATGGCACTCACCATTCGGGAATAATCTCAGTGCATAAAAGACCATAGGGTCGGCATCAGCCCCCGTTGGCCTGCGCACGGTCGTGCGAGGGCCGACGGTGGCTGACGTCGGCCCGATCGATGAACTTTGCGCATTGATTATCATAATTATCTCCAAAAGCACACTTCGGTACACGCAATACTATGACTTCGTATTTAATCACTTTAATTTATCGACAGTATACAATCTAGAATCCAACCCCCCCGGAAAGGTGCATTTTTCCTTGACTTGAAGCATTTTTCTTTGACTATCATGTCGATTCTTATACACTGTTGTAGTATGTCAGGGCTGAATGTATATAGCAACAAATCCAAACATACAAACTGAAATTATACAGAGCAATAAACAATGGATAATGCACTTTTATTTTACACGAGAAAAAGTGTTTGATTACAGAAAGCAACTGTCAAATTTGTCGTTACTGTTCCACGCCGTAATACGTTGAACTGAACTGAACTAAACAAAAATCTGTGTTGTCCGTAAAAACGTTAGACATAAAATGAAAAAAAGAAAAGAAAACGAAAATGCCTTTTATCCACATCACATAAATATATAAACATCTATTCATGAGAGAGAGAGAGAGAGAGAGAGAGAGAGAGAGAGAGAGAGAGAGAGAGAGAGAGAGAGAGAGAGAGAGAGAGAGAGAGAGAGAGAGAGAGAGAGTCCTGCCCTACATGAGGACAAGGAAGCAACAAAAAAAAAAATCAACTAAGGACATCACCAGGGGAACTTGACACTTTATCCGTCTGACAAAACAGATGCATATGTAGCAGATATTTGCCAGCAAGAGATATAGATCTCCATGAGCCCCTGCTACAGCAAGGGCTCATGACAATCTATGTCTCTTGCAAACGAAAGAATGTCCGCGTACAATCCACGTCAGTAAAACAATCCGAAAACCTTCAATACCAAAATAAGCATAGATGTAAAATTAAATAACATAATAACAAGATGCGTCGATTCTTTTCAGAATGCTCGGGCTCACCAGGATCTATGCCTCTTTCAGATGGAAGGGGCCCAATGTCTACAATCGCTGACCTTGAACGGCTGAGGTCCAGTGTTGTCCCAGGCTTTCCGCAAGTTTTCCTAGCCCAATGACATGGGCAAACATCGGTAGGGCCAAGCGTCCTCAACTGGCTCTCTCTGGCATTTCTTTTTGCCTCCATCGACAGCTGTGGGAAATGGATCGACCGTTATTGTTTAACCCTTTTCATTCGGATGCACCCATTGCTTGAAATAAATTTGACTGATAGTTCAAGGGTGGTGCCTGCACAGCTTGGCGCCTCAGGCGCCAAGTTATGCCGGCACCACCCTTGAACAAAAACAGTTGATCTATCTCCTAATAAGTAATGAAGCGTTCTAAGGACATTGAGCAAATTTTACAAAATCAGCCTTAGGGTGAAATGGGTTAAAATGGCAGTACAGTATTGCCTTCAAACAACCATGGGGTCGATCGACTTAAGAAATTAACTACAATTAACTGTGGATTGTCGATCCATCAACAGTTGCGCCTCGATGATGACCGCTGATCAAGCGACAAGCTCCCAGACATGCATAACTATTATTTTAAATCTTTTCCAGGGTAAAAGCTAATCGACAACTGTTGGACAAAGCAACAAGCTGTCCAGTCGATCCATCAGAGCCGAGAAAATCCCAATAAAGAAACAAAAAACACGCTTAGAAAGGACAAGCACAACCCAGTTTCAACACACTTTCTTTGTTGGGATACTCGCTCCACTTTACACGCTTGGCAGTCTCATAATTTGTTTTGGTCTGGATTTGTGAATCCATTGGAACGGTTATAACCCAATCATCTTCTGCAAAACGTTTGCATTAAAATGATACTTCGCTCAAAGTTAGTGCCGATTTAACACTGCGGGTGTCGGTAGCGGTTTTTGTCCTGCAGGAATCATCGCGACAATAGCTGCTACCGACATCCACATGGTTAACTCATTCAAGACGTGCAGCCTCCGGATACGCGGCTTATGCCGCGTATCCGGAGGCGGCACGTCTCGAATAAGATAAAAAGCGGTGTTTCCCCAGGACTAACCAAGACAGCTCAAAGGGGGGGGGGGGGGGGGGGAAGCTGACGATCAAAAACGTAGTTCGGTTATATTATCCTTCATGACACATCCTGCCCTATAAGATCAACCTCTAGGAGTCGACCTTTGAAAAATACATTTTGTTCAATAGGCAGATCGACAATGATAGTTCAAAGGTGGTGCCGCAGAATAGCTTTTCGACTTGGCCAAACTGTTCTGGCACCACTCTTGAAGTATCATGGTCGGTCTACATTTAATTGTTGTGTTTCGGGGGTGAAAAGTGTATGTCAGTGTTGCCGTGTGGCTGAGTCACGGCGACATGCACATGTATACTGACGAGCGAAAGAAATGCGACATTTTGTAAATCATCGGAAACACTACACTATTGTATTTTTTCCGATGATTCCAAAAATGTCGCATTTACTTTGGCCGTCAACATTACTGTAGTTTTGGACAACCTAGGCTGTTTTGGATGTAGAGAACCACAGTAGCAATTAACACGCACGCACGCACGCACGCACGCACGCACTCACGCACGCACGCAACACACACACACACACACACACACACACACACACACACACACACACACACACACACACACACACAGCTAGTTAGTTAGTTATTTGGGTTTAACGCCAAACAGGCGACTAAGACCATCTCACGGAGGACACACAGAGCAAACCACTACTAGAGTTCTTTACCTCAGCTTTTGTGGTGTTGACCTTGGACGCAAACTTTTTTTCTGCTTTTAAGGTCGACCTTATTCGAGTTGGTTTTTTTTTTTTTGTTGTTGTTTTTTTTTTTTTTTTTTTTTTGGGGGGGGGGGGGTGTTCTGGTTGAATTTGGAACGAGCGCCAACCTGGTCCTGAAGAAGCCTATATTCTCATTAGCTAAAACAAGCTCTTTGGGTCGCATGACGATGCCAGTTTTTGTCTCTTTGCTGTCAGAGAATTACTTGATGATGATGATGATGATGATGATGATGATGAAACGTTTTTATTCAGGATAAAGTTTTAGGCATGCGAATGCCTCTCTTACAAACTGTCCTGCTACTCTACACACATAAATATACATCGAGCTACACAGTAAAATATTTTTAAAAAAACAACAAACAAACATAGTGTCAAGAACATTCTAGTGTACAAAAAGCATGAAAGGCGAAAAAAAAAAAAAAAAAAAAAACATAATAACAGCGACATAAGCTGAAGGTCATCTTGTAATCAGAACATGTATCTGAGAGTACAGCATCAGTATAGGAGAATTGAATCGTGGTATTAGTTTAGAAGTAAAAGCGATAAAGGCGATCCTTAAAAATACTAAATTTAGAAATAGACTTAAGATGCTGGGGTAAATTATTTCATGCTTTTGCACCTGAAAAGGCCAGTCTAGTTACATATATATCTAGTCTTGTTCTTGGTAGGTGGAATACTAATGACGATGATGATGATGATGATGGATGATGATGAAATTTACTAATATTCATTATATTATTATTATTATTATTATTTTTACTATTATTATTATTATTATTATATTTCAAAGTTTGTGACCTTGAACCATTTTACATTTATTGATATGTATAAATTAATTATGTTATATAGACGGAAAATGGAAGTAATATTAATTAGGTCAGGTGTTTTAGGTTCGTATCTTATCCTAAGATATCTGTATGTCCGTATGTGATCGTTTATCTGTTGGACACCAACAGGCAGTCTTTGTTGTTTTTATATATTGGACATCTATTGAAGACAAAGGGTCAACAGACTGTTGTCCTCTTGTTTTTATTTTTGATGAATACTTACACGACGCATAAGTGTCCCATTATAAAATAAAATAAAAGAACAGACTGTCAGATTGCATTTGTTTGTTCCTAACTTGAGGAGGTCTCGGTCCGTTCAGCTTGTGATCTGTACTCTTGCTCCAAGTTATTTTCCTTCAACCTGGGGCCGGATAGCATCCGAAGTGTCAGCCAACAATCCTTCCTTTTCTGGCCTCGAGATTTAGACAGGTCTTCTCTTTTAAGTTTGACCACAGTCACGTTAATTCTCTTAGCCTGAGAAACGCACAAATAAATGAGACCAACGAGGGACGAGCCATCCTTTTGCAAGAGGCATAGATTCTCATGAGCTCCCCAGTTTTATGCGCGGCCCCATGAAGATCTATACCTCTCGCAGGTGTTCAGCGGTTTGCGGAAGGATCTAACAGTTTTGGCTCGGTGCCCGGATCTAAAAATTGTCCCTGCGAAATTCGACAGTTTCTGGTTTCTTTTCCCAGCTGAAATCTGACCTTGGCTTTATTCTTTGCGAACAGTTAACAGTGTCTTTTTGTGTCAGTCCGAAATACTTGAGGGATTAAGAGTTTTAGAGAGGGGGGGGGGGGGTGGAGGGGGGGGGGGGGTAGAAAGAGAGGCAGAGAGAGAAAGACAGAGATCGATTTGCTACTTGAAACCTTTCGAAACTTTTCTGTTACGGAGATGGAAGCTTAAATCATAATAATCTGTCTTCTAGATAGCCCAGCATAGATCCTCATGAGCCCGTATGGCTCATGAGGATCTATGCCTCTTGGAGATGTTTGGAGTCTTGTCTATGCTTATGGCACAAGCTGGTCATTTGCGTGGGTTTCGTTCGTTGTTGGGAGTCGTCCGGGGGTAAAGGTAACCTAATGACAAGAAAAACTGAGCTCATTCAGCCCCATGTTGTTAAAACAAAGACATTGATCAATCATAAAAGTTCAAGGGTGGTGCCAGAGTAGCTTGTCTTATGGCACCAAGCACACCCTTGTATTATAATGGACGACATATCTCCTTTAATTCACGCAGCCCGGCGTGGTTACAATAAGATATTGATTGATCATAATAGTTCAAGGGTGGTGCCAAAATAGCTTGCTTCTTCTTGGCGCAAAGCTATTCTGGCAACATCCTTGAGCTAACACTTTTGACGACAAATCTCAACTGTGAGGTGTCTGAGATGCGACTTTATTTTGGTTACTTTAGTGTTCAATGTGCTGACTGGTCTCTCAAATTGAATGCATTTTGCAAAGGTTTGGGATGGGACTGAACACAGTAATTCTAAATACGTATGTACTTCAGTACGTACGTACTTCAGTCTTGTACTGAAGAATCTGTTTAATTAACTCATACAGCACGAATGGGGCCATAGACGTGAACATGAGTACCCCAAGATGATGGAGATCCATGCTTCTTAACTCATTCCGCACCAAGACCGAAATCCGCAAATTTTGAAGTTGCCCCTTGAAGACTGTATTACACTTCTGGAAACAGATCAAGCGTGATAGTTCAAGGGTTGTGTCAGAATAGCTTGGCGCCTATGGGCGCCAAGCTAGTCTGGCACAACCCTTGAACTATCACGCTCGATCCATGTCTTGCCGTGGCGTGTCGGAGTTGAATGAGTTAAGTAACGTATCGATCGGGTGAAAGCGAATGACAGTAAGTCGATTTTTGTAAAGCAAGATTTTCATTGAAATGCTTTTCGCAAAAATGGACCTACCGTCTTTTTCAGGCGTGTTTCGTCAGTTGTTCTAGGAAAATGTGTTGTTAAATGTTATTAAAGGACTCTTGGCCAGTTCAGTACCAACTGATACAGACTGTGTTTCTGCAATCTTCTTTAATTCGAGACCAAAATTTAAAAAAAAAAAAAAAAAAAAAAAAAAAAAAAAAAAAAACAACTCTTCATGTCCCAGGAACATGGATTCAAAGTGGTGTCAGCAAGAGGCATAGATCCTCATTAGCCCCCGCAACTGCGGGGGCTCATGAGGATCTATACCTCTTGCATGTGGGTGATGTTCCATTTTCTCGGCTGTGAACTGGTTAAAGACAGAACAAACTTGCTGCAGTGGCCTTATTTTTATTTAGGAAAGGTGTGTCTGATTTCTGAGGATTTAACTAACTCCATATATATCCCATTCACAACTATAGGTGTTCCTAGTATATATTACAATTAAAAAGAAATGTCGTGTATCCTGTCTTAGATCTATATAAGGTGTCGTGTAAATCTGTCATGGATTACACGAGCGAAATCAGTCTGTACGTAGTTGATTGTCAGTGTCCGAAGATAGTAAATAAATAAATAAATAAATAAATAAATAAGTTTGATGGTCTCTACTTCCTATGAGTTTATAAAGAATTGTAGCTTGTGCTCTGCCAGTGCAGAATTCATCGAACACCTGGGTGGACGGGGGAGGGGTGGGGGTGAGGGGCGATAAGGGGGTGGGTGCAGTTGGTATCTGCAGAGCTGTAGGCTTGATGGACTATCACAACGATCACCGGCTTACACCGTCCACGTGAGCCGCTCGTCGTGTGTTGACCTCAACGCCGGGAAAGTTTCAAGTTCAGGTGGAGGTCCAGATGATAACGTGACGGCTCGCGGCTTGGTGACGGATCATCAGCTCATGATCCGATTGCGCTCGTCGCCTTCAGCAGCTGCTGACACCTTCCATCTGCAAGAGGCATAGATCACCAAGAGCCCCTGCAGGATGCAGGGTCTCATGATAATCTATAACTCTTGTCGGCAAAGATGGAGTCCATTATTACATCTGTCTTTGTCAGAGAATGAACGATCACGACTGAGAAGAAAAAGTTAGGCAACAGATCGATGCTCGGATGTCTGTCCCCGTTCGAGAAACAGATACATAAATGTGGCTGCATGCCTTGTGCCATGAAAAGAGGTGTGCTTTCGCGTCACCAACCTCTGCCTGCTGCAAGAGGTCACGATGATGTACATGTAGCTATATCTCTCTTGCAAACAGGAGATTTTCTATTTTGCATTGCCTTACCAACCCCTATGCCACATTCTCTCGTCTCCAAGAGGCATAGATTCTCATGAGCCCCTGAAGTTGCAGGGCTCATGAGAATTTATGCCTCTTACTGATTAGAACTAGTTTCACTACTTCCGCGTCTCTGGACCTCAGGCTTGGGAAAAAAAAAAAAAAAAAAAAAACAGACAGACGAGAGATGACAGCCTTGCAGTCAGCACTTTGCGTGTTGCGTGACACCAGAACAGATGGGTGATGTGAAGTTTAAGCGTCGGTTGGGGGTTGCTTCCGAGGGGTGGGGTAGTAGGGTAGGAAGGAATGGGGTGGTGGTTGTGGGGTTGGCGGTGTGTGTGCCCGCAGATATTAGTACTGAAAGGTGGTTGCGGAGGTTGAAGTGGACGGGGGGAGTAGAGTGACTCGAATTGGGGTGAGGGAGGTCAAAATACTGGGTTAATGGCATGTGTTCAATTCTGTGGGTAGATAATATGGTCGGACGTAAATTGCTGCACGTAGCTCACGATCTGGAACAAATCTGCGATAAATCAATGTTCAGTCGTTGATGAATAATATGAATGGACGTAAACGCTTTCATTTCGCAGTTTGGATCAAGTCTGCAGTAAATGTTTGTTCTGTACGCATTAGCTGTCAAATTCATTGGCAGGTTTATTGTGAGGTATATTCACTACCGCAAAATAATCATAAATAATAACAATTATTATATGACTGAAATATAATTAATGCAACAGATAGAACTGATTCAAAGTTTATTGGGGTCAAACCCTGCAATCAGACCGCAAAGTAATTTGTTGCTATAGGGCAGATGCACTTTCTCAGCTAGGTGGAAGAGGTATGTGTGGTGATCTGTGCTTTTGGACCTTACTGCTTTAGCCGTAAGGTTAAAAATCACGGACCACCACACACATACATAGTGGCTTTCGACAACCTGTCTCCGGCCTCGTGTTTCGATCTCAGGTGTCGCTGTCATGCCTGTCCAGAACGTTTCACACGCGAAACGATCAACTGCGATACTTCCTGGCAAAGCGGGGTGGTGGGTGACTCCTTCGTCGCAACGACTGAGGCCGTTGTCCCTTCTTTTTGCCAGTTGGCCGCTGACATTGACCTTGCCGGCAGAATTTCCCAGAATAGTCTCATGTTTTCGAATGTCTTATATAATCCTCCTCAGTCTAACAGATCGCGAGAGGCTAAAAGGATGCCGACAGGATCAAGTCACAGGCGAGCCTTTCGGCGCAGATAAAGCTTGGATGGACCCAAATAAACAGGAGTTTATATATTTATATATAAATATGTACATATGTATTACGTGCTGACACGGAATCCAACGTTTCGTAGCCGGAAATAAACCTTATTTGTGTCTATGCAATGATCGATTTCTTTTTTTATGTACATATCAGTGCATATGCGTAGTACTATATATATCACGCTTAAGAAATAGTTAACACGTTCGAGACGTACTGCATTTGCATTCGGATACCCGGCTTCTTGCCACGAATTTGGATCCGGCATATTTAAAATGAGTTAAAATGCACACTGATAGTGCGAATAAAACAAAGACCAAAAGCGTAATGACTTTTTATGCACAACATATTTTCAAAATCCAGACCAAAACGGTGACTGCCAAGCGTGTAAAATGCACAGAAAAACCCAACGAAGAAAGAAGCATGCTTAGAAAAGCGTACTCACAAACCAGATCGGTGAGGCTAGCGCTGGTAGAATTGTACACAAACCAAGGGGAATTACTCAGCGCGGGACAGACAAACAGGCAAACTGCCCCCGCCTATCAGGCACCCAATCGCCAGCCCACAGAAAAATACGCAGGTATAGAATCAGACGATCATCTACATCCCTAAAAAGGATGCATCAGGTCTAGCCTATAACCCATGTCTTTTTCTGGAACTTAGGAAGTAGGCAAGAGAAACACACAGATACACATACACAAACAAGAAGGTGCACTACTAAATGTGATCGGGTAAATACCCTAATTTCCCATAGCAGATGCACAAGACAATACACAACATTATAACAATACAAGTTTTGTGTTAGAAAAGCGTATTTCTTTCTTTTGGGGGGTTATTCACAACATATTTTTGTTTAACTCATTCGAGACGTGCCGCCTCCAGATACGCGGCATGGTGAGCCGCATATCCGCAGAAGGCACGTCTCGAAAGAGTTAATATACATGAATTTCGTACGTTGTCTCAGTCGTGTGCAGTAACGGCTATATCGTTCAATGGTAGCTTGGTGCCGTCACATGCACCAAGCCTGTGACGCTATCCTTGAATATCAACACATGCAACTTGTAGCGTTGGCAGCGAATACAGCGTCAAACTAACATATGAACAAAATCAGCGGACAAGTCAAGACAATTGTTTGTATTTGTCAATAGATATACTTTTTAATTCGATTTTGCATCATGCTATCTCCAATCATATTTCCATCAAGTGCACAACTTCTCATCCGACTAGCCCTCAATATAAAAAAAAAAATGACACAATTACAATTGTACAAAGAAGCAACTTGATTTTCGGGCATTTTCACACTGAGGACCTAGACTACCACAATTCTTGAGGGACATTGACTGCATTGGCACCTTCAGGAGGCACCTCAAGACCCACCTCTTGACTTTTAATTCTAAGACTACTGTGCATCAAAGTGTTTTTTTCTTTTTCTTTTCCCCTGAGCATGCTGCTAGCATGGAGTGGATGCGCATTACAAGTGGACATCATCATTGTCATCATCATCATCAATTACAATCGAGGCAAACAAGCGCTGCCGTTATATCGGTGGCAAAAGCCAGAATGTCCATTTTTTAGAAAAGCGAAATTTTCATTGTTATACAATTTTTTTTTTTTGCCTTTTTTAAAAATAGACACACTGGGTTTTGTCATATAACGGCAGAGCGTCACCTAATAAAGCGAAGGCCAATATTAACCCCATAACTGCCGGAGCAAGGCGAACGCTAAGAGACAAGAGACTAACTCCTCATGAGCCCCCGCGACTGCGGGGGCTCATGAGGAGTTATGTCTCTTGTCGGTCCTTTCTTCTTATGACTATTTCTGGTCCCATTTACTTGGTGCTCTTTATGCCTATTTCTGGTCCCAATTAGTTTCTGTTCTTTACGCAAATGTCGCCCCGAGTGCAGTGGTTTCTGACGCGAAATCCTTGATCACTGGCAGTGAAGGGGTTAATGTGCATTTGCTGTTGACATAGTGAACTTTGTGTCGGTATCAAGGATTGTTCTGAACGTCTCCATCACAAGTGAAACATCCCGGACACTTTGTCAAATGCGCAGCGAATGCCACACAAAAATAACTCGAATAAAACAAAGGCCAAGAACGTAGCATATATTATTTACCAACTATATATTGAACTTAGTTTTTGCATCATGAATCTCACAACATGTTTTCACCAAACAGTAGCATGACAGGCAACTGCCAAAGGGCAGCTTACACTTTCCAGCATAAACCAAATAAAGCAAAGTTTAAAAATGCATCAACTCATATTTGACATTGACACAGTGTGTCTTGTTTCTGCATCATGCAGAGCCTCCGAACGTGTCTCCATCATAAGCATAGCTTTACGGATTGTCGCCACATCACGGGCAGTTGCCAAAACTCAGTTAAAGGTCAGCAAACAAGATCAGGAGATTAATCTCAGTCCGAATCCACAAACTTGTATTTGTCAAGCAGGGGAAAGAAAGGAAAGCTCAACTTCGCAGGAAAAGTTGAAATGTTTGTTTAGGATTGACATGTAGCTATTTCTGATCCCGCTCTATACCAGGAAGGCTGGATTTAGAGGACCATCAATTTTGAGAAAAAGATGGCGCAGATCGACCTTGGTCAGCATGAGACATATGTCCTCACGAGCCCCTGCAACTGCACGGGCTCGTGAGAATCTATGTCTCTTGCAAACGAAAGGGACCAGAAGGTTCTATACCAGGAAGGCCAGATTTAGAGGACAGTCGGATTTTGCGCCGGTTACAGATTTCAAGGTCTTGCCGGATTCTCTTCCGTGGTATTGATGCTATGTTTGTTCTGGAAGTCGACTCTCAAAACCCTTTTGTTCATCTGAGGGACAGTGATGCATATAGCGAATAAAACTTGCCAACAACACGTAAAGATCCTCAAGACAAGACCCTTGCAAAAGCAAAGGTATCATGAGGATCTGTGCATGGTGTCTTAAATGAAATTAACCTCTCTGATGTAGTGATGATATGATGGCTTGTGTCGTGGCCTCAGAAAAACACCATGGAGACCTCTTTCTGAATGGCTCAGGCGTATATTTAGAACGAGCTCGCTCTAAAGAGGCAGAGATCTTCGTGAGTCGCTGGACCTGCAGGAGGTTGATGTTGCTCTATGCCTTTCTCACACGGACTGTGTCCATCCGATATACTGATGTTTCGTCGGTTGTCGAAGGTCCGTGTAAAGCCCAGTAACTATACTCTTTCTAGGAAACAAACCTCGCCGCATTTTCAGCAAGAGACACACATCCTCATGAGCCCCTGCAATTGCAGGGGCTCATGAGGATTTGTGCCTCTTGCAAATGGAAGGTGTTGCTGTGGACTGATGTCGTGTTTGCAGGCTTGATCCAGTGGGACATTGTATCAAGACGCTTCAGGGCCGGAGATTTTTGTTTCTGGGTCAAAGTGTCTCGACGAAGGTCAATGCCCAAAACTGAGGAGTAGGGAAAAGTGTCCAAGCTTCAGAATATGCAATGTATTTGCGTAATTGTTTTCTATTGTTACTATTGACGGTTTTTTGAACTGTACACATTCACTGCGTAAGCAATCATGAAACACGCATATATTTATTATATTTATTGCCGCTGTACGTCATATATGTTGTCGCATCCCTTCTCCTCTTCCGCCTAATCATCCTCATTATAAACCAGTGGTTCTTCCCAACCACCTCCTCGTGATGACGATGATGATGTCGTCGACGAGGATGATAATGATGATGATACCACTATTACTGTTGCTTTTATTACCAATATTACTTTAACTCCTTCTATTCCAGTGGTCGCTGAGTGTTGATTTTTTGATATTAACTTTTAACTTTTTGTTAACTCAACGCAAAAGAATCCACAGTGATGTCAGCAAGAAGCATAGATCCTCATGAGCCACACAACTGTGGGGGATCATGAGGATCTATGTCTTTTGCAGTTGGTTCGCGTTCACTTTTCTCGAGGTTGACGGGGTTAAATTTAGTTTTGCGTGTGAGCCCGGGGTTTTTACAAGATGTTTTCTTAATCACTGTCGTCGTTATGGACAGCACCATCATAAATCTCTCTCTGTCTCTCTCTGTCTCTCTCTGTCTCTCTCTCTCTCTCTCTCTCTCTCTCTCTCTCTCTCTCTCTCTCTCTCTCTCTCTCTCTCTCTCTCTCTCTCTGCCTCACTCTCTCTCTCTCTCTCTGTCTCCCTCTCTCTCTCTCTCTCTCTCTCTCTCTCTCTCTCTCTCTCTCTCTCTCTCTCTCTCTCTCTCTCTCTCTCTCTCTCTCTCTCTCTCTCTCTCTCTCTCTCTCTCTCTCTCTCTCTCTCTGCCTCCCCCCCCCTCTCTCTCTCTCTCCTCCCATGTGTTTGCTGTTTGTGTACCGCACATGTACAGCCCACAGCCATGTTGCCCCATGAATTCAAAACATGATACAAAATATTCAGAGTACACCAAAAATGTTGCGTAAGAACGGCAAATGTTTTCGTGCACCTTTCTGACACATTCCATCCAATAGATTCGCAAGTATAACATTCCTGCTGGCTGTACATTAAACTTGGACAGTGTAGCTACAGTGACGAATGATGCAGCCCGACTACAATGACGATTTCTTCAAGTGCAAGTTTATCGCCAAACAACGAGTATTTGGTTTTGCTGCATCAAGAAACAGTAACGTAATATGTCGCAACCTTCAAACGTGCAAGGCTGTGTACCTTGTACAGGTCCCAGAAGCAATCATTAGCCAGGCAGTTTAATTAACAAGAGGCATAGATTCTCATGAGCCCCTGCTTTCAGCAGTGGCTCATGAGAATCTATGCCTCTTGCACAAGTAATTTTGTCCATTTATACCGCCCAGACTGAGATCGTCACAAGGTTTCAATACACTGCTGATGAACCAATACTGTAGAGCCACCAGCAAGAGGCATAGATTCTCATGAGCAGAGGGGGCTCATGGGAATCTATACCATTAAGTATCGGTCCATTTGTACCCTCGGACTGAGGTAGCAGCTGAGGTATAAAACTGAAGAACCAACACTGAAGACAACCTTGCCAAAGACGTGTTACAGCAAGCCTGCTCTCTCAAATAGTGGCCCGGGGCTTTCTCTCAGTTTTTTTCCCCTTCATTAGTTTTTTTTTTTTTCTTCATTGGCTGCCTTTGTTTCCAACCTCTATTACAGGTTCTGACTTTTTGTTGCCCGTGTGACGCATGTTGAGTAAGAGTACCCTCCTTGTGCTTACTGCTGGCCTTACGCTTAAATTAATGAACTCTTTCACTGCCAGTGACCACTTCTAGGTAAATTAACCAGTTAACCCCTTGATGATAAGAAAAATCAAACACCACCCAACTGCAAGAGACATAGATCCTCATGAGCCCCCGCTGTCGCTGGGACTAAGGAAGATCTATGCCTCTTGCTGATGCCACTGTGCATCTATGTTCCTTTGACGACTGAGGATCACTGATGTGACATTGTATTTCAATGTTGTTGTTTTTTTTTTTTTAAACAATCTGCGTCCACTAGAGTTTGTTACTTAGTTATTTAGGTATAACGCCGAGCAGGCGACTAAGGCCATCTCACGGCCGGCGTCCACTAGAAGTGAAAGGGTTAGTGAATAGTTCTGGAGTACTATTAGCTTTAGACTTTCTACTAAGACTTTATTTTCGCACGTACAGAATTTTGGTTGCGAATCCAACCAAGTCGCACGTCACATCTGAAAGATAAATATTGCATTAAATTCTTGTGCGTATGTCTAGTTTGAAAAACAAAATTAAGAATAAATTAAACTAAATTGTGTTGTACTTGTCCTTTCAAAGTGTTTTTTTTTTTTTCTTGTTGGAATGCTATTTGCATTTTACACGCATGGCAGTCACCTTTTTGGTCTTTACGTTATTTGCATACGCATTTGTATGCTTATTGATTAATTTTATTTTAACCACTGTTGCCTGCTGCCCCGAGTAGCGTTGACACTGCAGCCCAGTGCTAAGCTAATCGGGCACTCGTCTTGAGCCATTACGGCCACATGATCAATCATTCTTCAAAAAATGTTCGCACGTCGTCGACGAGATATTGACCAAAATGTTGATTGCAAGGAATGTAAAGATATTCCCAACCAAGAAAGAAACACGCTGGGAGTTTATTGTATTTCGAGTTAAAACCGGCATTACATGGACTACATGAATGCACGTGTTCTTACATGTGTCCACTCCATAAAGTTTTCGTTTCTTTGGCAAATGTATTGATATATTGTATAACAAGCAAATTAATATTCATGAATTTGCTTGATATACTTTCCTTCCCAAAATCCTTTGCATGCCCAAAACAATCAATCTTTATACTTGCATTTGTCAAAAGGGAAACGCGAAATATGCTCATAATTATTGCAACATTACCGAGTTCTTATATGCAGTAGTGATTAAATTCTTCTTAGCAAACGTACGCTCGAATTTCTTTCCCATACACGCGCACGAACGGACAGCTGACGCCAACGAAGGAGCGAAATGAATCGTTAACGAGTGAAATTGACAAGACGCCCGCTAGCGATAGCGTAAACGACAACCCTAGAAAAAGGCAAAATAAACAAACCTGCTGGTATTTTCCGTCATTATCAGTGATCTAATTACGAATAGAAAGCACTGAATTTTTCATAGTCAGACGAAATCTGCGTGCTCAGTCGATAGCCCGAAACGCAGTCGTCTGCCAATCACATGTTTTGTCTGGACAAAGCAATCAGCCGCAAACTGAAGGACGCGAAGAAAAGTTTTGTTTAGGACTGGGTACATATATTATATTGAGCCAAATTTTGCTTGGTATAGTGCCAATAACCGACAGATGTGATTACTTGACCCGAATCAAAAAGTCCTCGTCTTACGACTCGGACATTTTGATTCGGGTCTCGTAGTCACATCTGCCTGTTATCGGCACTATATCATGCAAAATGTGGCTCAATATACTATAATATTTTACAGTGAGGCAAGACAAGAAGTATTTGCACTGCTTCTTGCCTCACTGACAAAAATAATTACATGTAGATCGATCCATTTTTGTCTGTCTAGTTTAAAATAGGATTTTAACCCGAATTTGTTTAATTGTGTTGTACTTGTGCTATCTAAGAGTGTTTCTCAAATTCTTTGTTGGAAACGTATTTGTCGTGGAGGTAGGTAAACGGTTTTAAAATGTGAACCGCAATGACTAAGCTTGAAACGACAAAAAAAAAAAAAAAAAAAAAAAAAAAAAACGGCCGCATTAAGTTGACATTGAGCCCAGACATAAAAAAAAATGCATCAGACATAAAAACGCGACACACGTAACAGTTGACCTGGGCTCCACACTGGTTTTCTCCCTCGATTCGCTGCCGCTGATAAGCGGCAGCGAATCGAGGAAGACAACCAGTGTGTCTGAACTTGCATCCCTAGGGACCCGGACTCCTACAGACTCCTTGTCCGTCAGTATCAGGTAATGTCTAGTTCAACAGTTGTCTAGTTAACCTTGCCAGAGGATCTAAATGGACTCAGTTCTTCCAGCAAAAAAACTTTTGAGTTTCATGAGACCCTGTGAATGCAGGAGTTCACGAGAATCCACGTTTTTATGTGCTTTCTTGCAGACGCAGATGAAACTGGCCAATTAATAGGCTGAATATGTCAAAGGTAACCTCCATTGGACAAACTCACTCGGGAAAATACAAATGGGACTTTTACCACATCCAGCTAAAAAAGGATATACTTATTCTGATGAGCGCCTGCAGAGCGCAGGAACTCATGAGAATCTATGCTTTTTGCAGACGAGACGAGGCTGATTGGGAGACCTAATAAGGTCGCCGGCCTGAGAAACTTGGAAACAATGAAGGGGGGAGATTTGCTACAGAAATATTTGAGGTCTCTTCCGTGTTTGAGGCTCGCAAGCTTGGCCTTGAGAGAGAGTTGGCAGAACAAACTCTCTCTGGCTTGCTTGGTGTCCCGTCACCGTCTGAAGTCCCCTTGTTAGAACTCTGAAGCTGTCTGCGCCATCGTGTAGGAGATGGATCGACCATGACAGATCTAGGGTAACACCTGGTTAGCTTGGGCGCCTTTAGGCGCCAAGCTAAACTGGCGCTACCGGCCTTGATCTGTCACGGTTGATTCATATTCTAGATTTCTACGTGGTACCGCGCAGACAATTATATTCATGTGATCCGCTGAAGTGAAAGGTCTAACCCCCTGACATACTTTTTCATCTGTTGTGGACTAAAATCCGAACGGTGATAAAGCTTCTTCCGCGAAGAAATACAGATGAAAATCAGTCGGATTCTTTCCAGCGAAAAGCGTAAACCTCTCACTACCTGCAGAGGCTCATGAGCATCTATATAAAGACCGCAATGCAAATAAATGGGGTCTTTGTTTCAAGAGCGGTTTGAACGTTTCAGATGTCCCTTTTTCTTTTTCTTCTTTTGGCTCTTCAGCATTACCCCTTGGCATAGTTTTCAAGCGTTTCCAGAATCTCCCTCTCTTTTTTGGGGGACGGAGGTTTAAGCCATGGCATAGTTTCTTCAACCTTCAAGCATCCTTTCGCTTCTTTTAGTCCTTTTTTTTTTTTTTAAAGCCCTGCTATTGTTTCGCATCTTGGTGACCCAGATCTCCATTCTTTTAACCCAAGGACCCATGCTGGATGTACTTTGTTGCAATGACTGAAACTCAGACCAAGAGTAAGAAAAATTCAGACCCAAAACAAAATGACTGCCAAGTGTTTTAAATGCAAACAAATTCCCTACAAAGAAAGAAACACGCTTAAAAAGACCAAGTAAGTACAATACAGAATATTACATTTTCGGGTTAAAATCCTTTTTTTTCCCCTTCAAAATAAACATGCATAATCGATTAAATGTACTTATCCAGTTTAGTGAGGCAAAAAAAGAAAACACGCTTAGAAAGGTCAAGTACAACACAAAATACTAAATCATCCAGTTAAAATCCCTTTTCAAAATATACATACAGAAATGGACCACTTGTACTCATTGTTTTAGTGAGGCAAGCAGTAATTGGAAATAATGATTTAACCCATATCATACTGAGGCTACATTATAGTACTTACAGATAAGGATATAGACCGATGGCTTTAGTTCAAGGGTTGTGCGAAAATAGCTTGGCGCCTACCCTGGAACTATTTTAGTCAAACTTATTTCACACACTGGTGTATTCCGAATGATAAGGGTTAATGAATTGTGTTGAATATGACCTTTCAGAGCTTGGTTCTTTCTTTTTGTGGAATTTTATCGGACCAAAAGAGTGACTGCCTAGCGCGTATAATTCAAGCGAATAAAAGAGAGAGAGAGAGAGAGAGAGAGAGAGAGAGAGAGAGAGAGAGAGAGAGAGAGAGAGAGAGACAGACAGACAGACAGACAGACAGACAGACAGACAGACAGACAGAGACAGACAGAGACAGACAGACAGACAGACAGACAGACAGAAGAGAGACAGAGAGAGAGAGAGAGAGAGAGAGAGAGAGAGAGAGACAGAGAGAGAGAGAGAGAGAGAGAGAGAGAGAGACACAGACAGACAGACAGACAGACAGTCAGACAGACAGACAGTCAGACAGACAGACAGAGACAGACAGAACGAACGATGTTTATTGCTCAGGCCGACGGCCCATCGCAATGGGGGAACAGTGGGATGGAGAGGAAAAGAATCGAAAATATTCGACGCGAAATGAAAACACCGAAATGATGTCTCATCCAACAAGGTAAATGTCCATGTTAGGAATCGGTTATTCTATTAACTAAAACAGTTGCCACATTCTTTCTGCCAATGAAGATAAGTAGCGGCTAATCTCTCTGTTTGTTTGTTTGTCTATTTTGACAAAGGGTATTTACCCGAAATATTAATAAATTGTGTTGTACCCGTCTTTTCTAAGCGTGTTTCTTTCTCCGTTGGGTACTTCTTTGCACATTACACGCTTGGCAGTCACCTTTTTGGTCTGGATTTATTAACTAAAAGTCATCAACAATGCGACAGTCGTCATCAGTCAGGCTAGTCTTCAAATGAAGCGCCGAGTCAGTCAGCATGTCAAACCAGTAGGCCGGCGACGAACCATGGAACGTATATTCTCCAACTCGATCAGCGCCCTCTCAAAACACTCTTGGTAATTACCATTATGATCTATGGCAATCCAGCGGTTAATGTTTTCTTGCACCTTTTGTTCATAGTCACTCATGAGCTTTTTTTTTTTTTTTTTTTTTTTTTTGATGGGTGAACCAGTAATACACAGAACCATTCTCACAGTCCAAGACCACTGTTATGTCATCACTTCTACATAACAAGTGCTCTTGCTGACTCCCTTTGTACAAAACGCATTTTACAAATCCTGTGTTTCTCTGGTTATCGCGTAAACGTCTTTTTAAAGTTCTGTTCATGATTGATGCGACGTAATCTCTCTCTTCAAGAGTGTATGGATCTGAGGTTACACTCGTCAATCACTCGGGTCGGCTTCAGCACTGTCGACACAGTCCATTGCGCACGCTCCAGTCAGCTGTGTTGTCACGCTGGTAGGTGCATCGTCACTGGTCTCTGTCCTGTCTGTAGGTGTGTGGACATCATGGGAAACACGTGCAACATCGTCGTCACCTGTGGCTTGGGGAGTCGAGAGAGTGTAGCTGTTTATCTTCGCTGTTTGTAGCTTGTGTGGGCGGCCGGGGTGGGCATAAACAAAGGCAATACTGGAGATAGAGTGTCACTTGCCTCACTCGAACGTTCCTGTCTCCTGGCCTCTGCTCTCATAATATAGTCCCGGAGAATGTGTGATTGCGGCTTCTTTCGGTAGGTTGCGGTAATGGCAGGGGACCCATGTGCCATACCGGTCAACCTCAGATTGACAACTGTTGAGTCGCCTCTACCGTCAATTTTAAAGGATGACAGCGTGTTGTCGCATAGCAGGGCGTTCAAGGCAGCTTCCAAAGCCTGAAGGCAGTCCTTCAACTGGCATGGTGTTGAGATTTACAGGCAAAAGCAGTACTTTTTGCAGGAGGTCTCAAAATCCAGAGAGAGAGAGAGAGAGAGAGACAGACAGACAGACAGACAGAGACAGAGAACACGTCGTATAAGGGGGGTTCATGATACAGCAGTTTTGTCCTTTTCTTTCTTATGCCGAAGGGTGTTGTGCTTATAACCCTTTGACAGTCGGTAGCGCTTACTGTCGCGATTTTTCCTGCAGGAATCATCGCGACAAATAGCGCTACCGACAGCCAAAAGGTTCATTTGTATTTTCTCTAACACATTCGAAAATGCCCTAGAGCTGATGTAGGCCGTACTCGACCCGGGCACACACTGGCCAATTTAATACCGTCAGCGTTGGCCCGAGAACCTTTGCTTATTGCCTGGACCCCGCTGGTAAGCGGCAGCGAATCGAGGGAGACAACCACTATGTCAAAATAAAGAAATTAAATTACAGATATAACCAAGCACCAAGGAACCAAAAATGCTTGTTGTTGTTTGAAGTTTGATATCGGCAAATTAAATTATATAGAAGAAAAAGTGCAATTGGGCCCTTTCAGCAACAACAACAACAAAAAAGCATGGTTACATCCGACTTTCAGTTGTACCCAAAGCGTGTATTACACAGACGTTGAAACCTTGAAATAAAAACTTCAAAGGTTTTCATAGACAGCGTCGAAATGATGTCATTGCGTAGAATGTTTTGTGTACAGCATTTGTTGGGCAATCATAAAGTGAGAAAGCCCAATTGTCTCACTTTCCTTGCCCTTTGATTTTCCACAGACTCTCCCCCCCCCCTGCCCCCCCCCCCCCTCCCCTTTCCCAGAGACCAAAGGATTTTTGCTCACAGCGTTCTTCTGTCTACGTTTGCTCGCAAAGCAGCGCAGGGCCAAATGCAACATGGCGTCCGTTTGAAGAGAGAAGGAAGCGTCAACACGTAGGTCGTAAGATCACACACTCTGACCTTCACCCTGCTCAGTGTCGCCCCCTAGCTGCGAAATGTGATCTTGCAAGCTATACCTTGCTCAAGCCAGTTTTGTTTTTTAGTCACTCTTGGTTTTCGTCCCTCCTGCGGTTTTGACATCACCGTGAGCAACTTGAAAGCATTTGTCTTCGGTCTGACGTCGGCCGCAGTTGGCCCTCGAACAGCTGTGCGCGGGCCAACTGCGGCCGACGTTGACCGAGGACCTTTTGCTTACAGGGAATATGTCCCTGAACTTAAACGTCCACACGGTCTGTAGAATGAAGAGATGTCTGAAGAGGTGTAATGAAATAGTGACGATCCATGTCAGCAAAAGATATATTTATATAATTATTCTCATGAGCCACTGCAGCTGCAGGCGCTCATGAGAATCTGTCTCTTTCGCGCGGCTGATGTTGGCTGAAAAAAAATCAAATAGAGACGGCGACTGTGCGTTTAGAAGAGGTGCTAGTCTTTTTTCCTTTTTCTTTCTTTCCTTTTTTTTTTTTTTGTTTTTTTTTTTTTTTTTTTTTTTTTGGGGGGGGGGAGGGAGGGGGGTTGGGGGGGGGGGAGGGATTGTTGTGTTGTTGTTGTTGCTGCTGTTGTTTTTGTGGGAATTGTTTGTAACTGACTCCCATCCTCTCTGCCCCCACTTCCCATGTTAAGAGAGTTTCGTGTGGATGAAATATGGAATTTAGGCGCCTTAACAAACTGGCCATTCACGTCACTTCAGGAAAATGTAACATTTTACACTTTCAATTATTCAATTGAACATTGTTCCTGTAGTACATAGGTTGTTAACATTTGTTGTTTTTTTCTATTGTTGCTGTTGCTTTTGTTGTTGTTGTTGTATTGTATTGTGGTTGTTGTTGTTGTTGATGATGTTTTTGTTGACGGTTGTGCTGTTGTCATTGTATTGTTGATGTTGGTGTTGTTGTTGGTGGTGTTGCTGTTGTTTTTAAGTCCCTTCTATTTATAGAAGGGACTTTTTAGGACGGGTCGCGGTGGGGCGAATTTAATAGCTTGTCCATGTCAAAGGCGGGCAGGCCTAAACCTCTCACAATTGAAGTAACAAGATAAAAATTACGTCATGTCTAGTTACGCTAACTTCGCTGCTGAACGTACATTTGCACATTGTACTGAAGCGCCGTGTGTGCGTATGTGTG
Organism: Semisulcospira habei; assembly: GCA_036245525.1. Lineage (NCBI taxonomy): Eukaryota > Metazoa > Mollusca > Gastropoda > Semisulcospiridae > Semisulcospira > Semisulcospira habei. The sequence goes on along the minus strand of BTPG01000005.1, from coordinate 136,676,108 downwards.
TGTGTGTGTGTGTGTGTGTGTGTGTGTGTGTGTGTGTGTGTGTGTGTGTGTGTGTGTACGTGCGCGTATGTATGTAAACAAGAGAATCTCCGATATTTCTGTACACACAAGCTTGAAACTTTGTGAAATATTTTCTTAAAGGTGTGGCTAAGAGAGCCTCCGAGCATATTGTAACTGAATGTCTCATTTAAGACATAAACAACCGTTTATAGGAAGTCGCTTGACCAAGACTAGAGTCCGTACGTTTTGTTATATTTACTTGAAATTTTGGATATAGCTAGTCTGGAGAAAGATATTGGATGAGTTCGTTAGCCAGATTTGTATCCTTTCAACTTCTTTAGTAAAAGTTAATTCTTTTCAGAAAAAAAAATTAAAACAGTAAAAACCCTTGACTTCTAGAGAAAGTCAGACAGTGGCGGTGAGGTAAAAGAGGCAAATCCGTCAGCACGCAGACACTGACATAATACTCTAAATGTACGTCAAGTGTACGTTCAGCAGCCCGACGTGAGATGGCCTTAGTTTCCTGCTCGGCGTTAAACCCAAATAACTAACTAACGTTCAGCAGCGAGGTTAGCGTAACTAGACATGACGTAATTTTTATCTTGTTACTTCAATTGTGAGACCTCGCGCTGGGACCATATGGCGTTGAGGCGCGTCCCCTGGGTGGTGGATAGGGGGTCCCTCGTGAGAGGGGTGCACCGAATGAAATAAGGTGCCGTGAACCAACATGGTCTAAGGGAAGGTGACCCCGACAGAAAACCCCTGGTCCTCCTAGTAAGGGGGTTGGGCGTGGGGGTAGCTTCCCCACCCTGCAAAAAAGGAAATAGCTACAAAAACGCCGACGAAAAGACTAACAGTAATTCCTTTCCTGGAGGAGGAAGGTTCTTCTACTAGAAGACTTATGACGTCCTGTGGTGAAAGCCGGAAGTCTTCGGAAGCCAAAGGACCGAGCCGCCTCTCTCTATCCAGGGACACAACCATGGGCACATGGAACGTCAAGACCATGTACCAGAGCGGCAAGGCCGCCCAGATAGCAGCGGAAATGCAAAAGTACAACCTTTCCCTGCTAGGTATCAGTGAAGCCAGATGGACGCAGTCTGGCCAGAAAAGGCTGTTAAGTGGGGAGATGATTCTGTATTCAGGTCATGAAGAGGAGAATGCCCCCCATACAGAAGGAGTAGCACTCATGCTGTCAACAGTGGCACAGAGAGCGCTGATGGGCTGGGAACCTCTTGGGCCAAGAATTATAACAGCAGCCTTTAGAACCAAGAAAAAGCTCAAGCTGAACGTCATCCAGTGTTATGCGCCCACCAATGACAGTGACGAGGAAGAGAAACAAGAGTTGTACGACCGACTCCAGAGTGCCGTGGACAAATGTGCGGAGCGAGACATCACCATCGTCATGGGCGATTTTAATGCCAAAATAGAGGAGGACAACACCGGATACGAAGAGGTGATGGGGGGGACAGAGACTAGGTTCGGAGATGAGTGAGAACGGGGAGAGGTTTGTAGACTTTTGTGCTCTAAAACGACTTGTCATTGGAGGCAGCATCTTCCCACACAGAAGAATACACAAAGCAACTTGGGTCTCACCTGACCATACAACAGAGAACCAAATAGACCATATCTGCATTAGCAAGAAATTTAGAAGATCCCTTCAAGATGTTCGAGTGAGGAGGGGAGCAGATGTCGCCTCAGACCACCATCTGCTTACCTTAAGAATGAAGCTCAAGCTAAAGAAAAGCCGCACAGAGACAACAAGAAGACAGCGCTATAATGTAGGCCTCCTGAGAGAAACTGGAGTTAGAGAAGAGTTCAAACTGGTGCTGTCCAACCGGTTTCAAGCGCTACAGGAGCTAGTAAATGAAGAGGAGGCGGTCACCACAGAGCAGCAGTGGAAGTCAGTTAGAGAGGCGCTAAACTCAACCTGCAAAGACACTGTAGGGTCCAGGAAACACCACCACAAGGACTGGCTGTCGGCACAGACCTTGAAGAAGATAGAAGCGAGGAAGCAGAAGAAAGCAGCGGTCAACAACAGTCGCACGAGAGCAGCCAAAGTAAGGGCACAGGGGGAATACTCGGATGCCAACCGCGAGGTGAAGAGGAGTATCAGGGCAGACAAGAGGGCCTACACAGACAGCCTGGCAGCAGAGGCAGAAAAGGCAGCAGGCAGCGGCAACATGAAACAGCTCTACGACATTACCAGAAGATTGTCGGGTAAGTATGGCCATACAGAAAGACCAGTAAAAGACAAAGAAGGCAAGCCTATTGCAGACAGAGCAGACCAACTCGACAGATGGGCCGAGTATTTTGAAGAGTTACTGAACAGACCTAGCCCACCCGACCCTCCAGACATCCAGCCGGCAGAGACCGACCTACCCATCAGCTGTGACAGACCCAGCCGGGAAGAGATCAGAAGAGCAGTGGCATTCTTGAAGAACGGCAAAGCAGCAGGCCCAGATGGCATCCCAGCGGAGTCTCTGAAAGCAGACCTAGAGACAACAGTGGAGATGCTGTACCCACTGTTTGGAAAGATCTGGGAAGAGGAGGTGATGCCGGCTGACTGGAAGGAGGGGTACCTAATCAAGCTTCCCAAGAAAGGCGACCTCAGCAAGTGTTCCAACTACAGAGGAATCACCTTGCTGTCAGTACCAGGAAAGGTCTTCAACAGGATCATCCTGGAGAGAATGAAGAGCTCCGTTGACCCCCAGCTGAGAGACCAGCAAGCAGGATTCAGGAAGAACCGATCATGTACAGACCAAATCGCCACTCTCCGCATCATCGTGGAACAGTCTCTGGAGTGGAGCTCCCCGCTGTACGTCAACTTTGTGGATTATGAGAAAGCATTTGACAGCGTGGACCGAGAGACTCTGTGGAAACTCCTACGACACAACGGTGTACCCACAAAGCTCGTCCGCCTGATCAAGAGCAGCTATGATGGCATGACATGTCGCGTGATCCACGAAGGGCAGTTCACCAGAGAGCTCCAGGTCAGAACCGGTGTCAGGCAGGGGTGTCTGCTGTCTCTGTTCCTCTTCCTACTGGCCATAGACTGGGTCATGAAGATGACCACAGAGCACAGACGAAGTGGAATACAGTGGACACTGTGGACACAGCTTGACGACCTCGATTTTGCAGACGACTTGGCATTACTGTCCCACACTCATCAACAAATGCAGGACAAGACCACGAGGCTTGCTGACATCTCGTCCCAAGTGGGCCTCACCATTCACAAACAGAAAACAAAGACAATGAGGCTGAACGCAACCAGGGAAGAACCAGTCTTGCTTGCTGGCACCCCGTTGGAGGAGGTGGAGTCCTTCACCTATCTCGGGAGCATCATAGACAAAAAAGGCGGCACTGATGCAGATGTCAGAGCACGAATCGGTAAAGCCAGAGCAGCCTTTCTCCAGTTGAAAAAAGTGTGGAGTTCCAGAGAGCTGTCACAACACACCAAAGTCCGGATTTTCAACTCCAAAGTAAAAGCAGTTCTCCTATATGGAGCACAGAGACATGGAGATTGACAAAACCGCAGTCAACAGAGTACAGACCTTCATGAACAGTTGCCTTAGAAGAATTTTGAAAATCCACTGGCCAGAGAAGATCAGCAACGTCAGACTCTGGGAGAGAACAGAGCAGATAACAGCAGAGAATGAAATTGGGCGAAGAAGATGGGGATGGATCGGTCACAGTCTGAGAAAGCCAGCTTCCAGTTAATCACTAGGCAGGCATTGTCATGGAACCCCCAGGGAAAGAGGAAAAGAGGTAGGCCGAGAAACTCCTGGCGTCGAGACCTCCAAGCAGACATCAAGAGACTGGGAACCACCTGGAGTAGAATCGAAGGAGAAGCACAGGACAGGAGTTGCTGGAGGTCTCTCGTCGACGGCCTATACCCGGGTAGGGGTGACAGGCGTAAGTAAGTAAGTAAGTCAATTGTGAGAAGTTTAGGCCTGCCCGTCTTTGACATCATGGACATGCTATTAAATTCGCCTCTCCGGGAGAGACTTAAAAAAAAACTTGACGAGAAAATCAGACAGTGGCGGTGACGTAAAAGAAGCAACTCCGTCACCACGCAGATATACTCCAAATATGACGTAATTCTCTCTCTCTCTCTCTCTCTCTCTCTCTCTCTCTCTCTCTCTCTCTCTCTCTCTCTCTCTCTCTCTCTCTCTCTCTCTCTCTCTCTCTCTCTCTCTCTCTCTCTCTCTCTCTCTCTCTCTTGCTCGCTCTCATAATCAAATGTGCGATGCAATTTGTTTGCAGATGACGCTACTCTCAACGTGTCGTCGGCAAAAATATCTACAATTAATTCTTCTTTGCGACATAGTCTATTAGACGTCTCAAATTGGTGCCGAGACAACTACATGATACTTAACCCATCTAAAACAGAAAAGAAAAGGGGAGACTGTCAGTGCTAATATTTTAGGAAGATTACAAAGCAAAGTAGGTTATAGCACTGTCAGGGGAGAGAAATGTGCATGATCGACCAGTGATCATAGATCTACTGTGGCCGAAGCACAAAAAAAAAAGAGATAAGAAAGAGAGGGAGCGCTAAGAAAGTGACTGAAAGCAATGCATATGGAAGCCCCTCCCCCCCCCCCCCCCCCCCCCCCAGCTGTTTCGGTCTTGGCGACCTCTTCAGCACACCATCGGCAATACTGGAGGAGGCAGGAAATTTTGCCTACAGACACCAGCAGTAAAATGTGGTTGTCATTGCAGGTAGGCAGAATTTCCTGCCTCCTCCAGTATTGCCGATGGTGTGCTGAAGAGGTCACCAAGACCGAAACAGCTGTCCACACCGGCTAAATATCTGGACCCCCCTTGGGGGGACCTAGATTTAAATTTCCATGCACTGAGTGGCTGGAACAGTAGATATGTGATATGCCCCCCTTCGGGGGGGGGGGGGGAGCTTCCATATGCATTGCTTTCAGTCAGTTTCTTAGCGCCCCCTCTCTTTCCTATCTCTTTTTGTGTGTGTGTGTGTGTGTGTGCTTCGGCCACAGTAGATCTATGATCACTGGTCGATCATGCACATTACTCTCCCCTAACAGTGCTATAACCTACTTTACTTTGTAACCATCTAAAACAGAGTGCATGCTAATTACTACACGTCAAAAGCACCAGCTAAACCCACCGCCACTTAGCCTTTCCCTTAACTGTGAGCCAATTAAACAAGTTAAGGAGCGCCGGCTGTTAGGCGTCATTATAAACGATCAATTGACATGGCATGCGCATGTAAACAGTGTGTGCAAAATTGTGTCCAGAAATCTATTTCTCCTTTAAAAACTTATTTACTTTACGAACTCACCAACTAGAAAACTCTTCTTCAGCGCTCATATCCAGTTCCACATTGACTAGGCATCAACAGTCTGGGACGGGTGTAGTGATGCGTGCTTAAAGAGGCTTAATTCCCTCCACCGGAGGGCAGCCAAGCTAATCCTTCCTAATAGCAGAGACAGCACTGACGAGCGACTTAGGGCCCTTGACATGCTTCCGTTACGTAACCTCTTTCTGTTCAATAAGGGCGGGTTACTGTTTAAAGTCCGAAAATCCAAAACCCCGCGGTACGTCTCAGATTTGTTTAAGGATGCTAACACACCATACAAGACATCAAGGAACAAACTGTCAGTACCTAGGCCACGACTTGATATATTCAAAACTAGTCTGTCTTACTCAGGGGCCAAACTGTGGAACTCATTTCCGGCCAATATTACCGAGGCATCTTCATTGTCCACCTTCAAGGCAAGACTATTCCGGCACTTAATTGAGCCGCCGAACAAAGCGCACGCGACTACTGTGTTCTGAATAATGACTGTTATCAAACATGCAAGTGTGTGGGCGCGTGTGTACGTGTGTGCGTGCATGTGTGCGGAACAGTGTGTTTTGTGCATATTTGTTTATGCTGGTGTGTGCGTGCATGTGTGTGTGTGTGTGTGTGCGCGCGCACGTGTGTGTGTGTGTGTGTGTGTGTGTGTGTGTGTGTGTGTGTGTGCGTTTGTGTGATAGTATGTGTGTGCGTGCATCTTGCGTGCATGTATGTGTGTGTTGGGTTAGTCAGGAGGAAGTAAAACGTCTAGATAATCTTGACGTTTATGCTTACAGTTTTTGCGCTCAATGTACCGAATGTAGTCTTCACAATGTGCAATGTATTCTATATATGTGTTTATTATGTAGTTGTATTTCATGTACCGTGTGTAATGCATATTAGCCAGACGTGGGTCGGGACTGTGCTTCGTCTGACGCGGGCGTTGGTTGAAGGCCCCGACATACATCACGATACCACGCTTGTCCCCGGCCTTTAATCCAATGTTTGAGCCGTAGCGGGGTCTGACCTAACTATGATTTACATACTTCCGTGTGTGCGCGTGCGCGCGTGTGTGGGTGTGTGTGCCAGTGTGTGCAAGCGCGTGTGCGTGCGTGCGTGTTTGCGTGTGTGTGTGTGTGTGTGTGTGTGTGTGTGTGTGTGTGTGTGTGTGTGTGTGTGTGTGTGCGTGTGTGTGTTTTCATGTAGTTTGTAGCAGGGACAAGAATGAAAAAAGGTCTGCGCACCTATTCTTTTATCCTTGGAAAATAAAGTTTCATTTCATTTCATATCTCTCTCTCTCTCTCTCTCTCTCTCTCTCTCTCTCTCTCTCTCTCTCTCTCTCTCTCTCTCTCTCTCTCTCTCTCTCTCTCTCTCTCTCTCTCTCTCTCTCTCTCTCTCTCTCTTTCTCAGCAGCTACATCCACCGCTTAGCCTTTCTTTCAACTCTGAGCCGATTAGACAAGTTAGAGAGGAACGCTTGTTAGGCGTCATTATCGACGACCAACTCACATGGCACGCGCATGTCAGCAGCGTATGTCGAACAGTGTCGAGGAATTTATATCTTCTATCAAAACTGCGTTATTTTACAGATACACCGACAAGGAAAATATTTTATAACGCACATATTCAATCCCATATAGATTATGCGTCTACAGTTTGGGATGGATGTAGCGATGCGTGCATAAAAAGGCTTAATGCTCTTCATCGTAGGGCAGCCAAATTAATCCACCCGGATAGTAAAGAAAGCACCGACGACCGACTCAAAGCCCTCGACATGCTGCCTCTGCGTAAGTTACTTATGTACAATAAAGGCGTACTTATGTTTAAAATCTAGGCCTACCACTCTAAAACGCCTAGTTATCTAACAGATCTATTTAGCCCTGCTCATACGCCTTATAAAACGACGAGGAACAATCTATCCATACCAAGGCCGCGCCTCGATATATTCAAAACTAGTTTGTCTTACTCAGGAGCCAAACTATGGAATTTGTTGCCTATCGACATTACTGGGGCTCCTTCTTTGTCCACATTCAGGGCCCGCTTATTTCGGCAGCTGAAAGAAACTTAAGCCCATAGTTGTGTCGGCGTTACTCGAGCGCATTGAGTTGTATTGTCGAGTTTGCTGTTGCTGTTCAAACTAAGTTTCTAACGTTCATGTTTAATCAGGTTCTTAGTGTGTGTGTGTGTGTGTGTGTGTGTGTGTGTGTGTGTGTGTGTGTGTGTGTGTGTGTGTGTGTGTGTGTGTGTGTGTGTGTGTGAGTGAGTGACTGCTAACTAGGTGTTTTTTTGTTTGTTGGTTTGTTTGTTTGTTTGGGTTTGTTTTTTTTTTTATGGGGTTTTTATGCTCACGTTTTGCCTTTCCAATTTTATTAGTTTTAGTCACGCGCGTGAGATTGTTGTGTGAGTGCGTGTGCAAGGACATGATTGAAAAAAGGTCTGTGTACCTAATCATTTATCCTTGAGAAATAAAGTTTCATTTCATTTCTCTCTCTCTCACATATGCGTGCATCTCCAAGAGGCATAGATCCTCATGTGCCCGGATGCGCATGAACATCTATGCCTCTTGAGGATGTTTGGAGCGCGCGCATGCACGCACGCACACGCACACACTGACATACACACACATCGACGCGCTTTCAGAAGCGCATGCAGGTGTACTTAGTATATCATGTAGCTAGATAAAGTCATCCTGCTTTCACACAAATTATAGCGAGACTGAAATTGTACCGTGAAATTCTAGTTTTGTCACCATTTTTCTTAATTCTTGAAGCGACTGCGAAACTCATATCAAGTTGTACACAAACCAAGGGGAATCACTCAGTGCTGGACAGACAAACAGTTAGATCCCCTGCCCCCGCCTATCAGGCACCCAATCGCCAACCCACAGAGAAATACGCAGGTATAGAACAAGACGATCATCTACATCCTCAAAAAGGATGCATCAGGTCTCGCTTATAACCCATGTCTTTCTCCGGAACTTAGGAAGTAGGCAGGAGAAACATACATACACAAACACGAAGGTCGGGTCGGGTAAATACCCTGATTTCCCACAGTAGATGCACAGAACATTACACAACAAGTAATCATATCAAGTTAAATATAAAATTACATAAAAACACAAAAAAATACGTCATGACAAATGACGTTTGACAAACCAGTGACGCGTATGCACTGCGCGCGCCCCTTATAGAGTTCATTCTGGCGCATTGGCACATCTACAAGGCTTTTTCAAAAGGAGATATTTCAACATCAGAATCAAGTCAAAGACAAAAGGAAGAGACCCTTGACAGCGAAGATAGCTCTCATTTAGAAAGTACTTTGTGGGTTATGGTTCATCCCATCTTGTTTATTTTCCGCAAACCTAATCACACGCTACGCGGGCTCCAGGTGGTATTTTTTTCTTGTCGGCGCTAGACTGATATTGTATGCGTCATACAGTTGGCACGAAATGGTTTAGAAGCGAGGAACCCAAGGCTATTAGGTCCGCATACTGCCATGTTTTAGTCAAACGGACAATTACACAGGTATACATCAACCAGGCAGACAGACGCAAAGTACACTCAGTTTATCTCTGTGAAATCATACAACAATGCGTGGCAAATCAAATCGTTCTAACGCGATTACCTAACAGAGTACACGTAACGTCCCTGTACATTTCTATTTCAGTTCCTAACCAACGGCGGATACAATTCGACAATGATCGGTCAAGGGCAGTGCCCTATTAGCTTGGCGCCTTGACAGGCGCCAAGCTAATCGGGCACTACCCTTGAACTGTCGAGTTAAATCTTGCAACTTGCATTTACTGCATTAAAAAATTTTTTTTTTTTTACAATGAACAAATCATTGTGCCGCGGCGTGAAAGTAAAATGGATGAACAGTGTATATCTAGAATGCCGTGCCGGGACTCTTGACATTCTCTCTTGGATCGATACAAGTCTTGTACAAACCTGAAGCACTCTCTTGTATAGATCACCCATCCTTCCTTTCTCTCTGAACAGAAAGATATAAATGGCTTTTCATCCATAGACGTACACAGTAAGTATCCTAGAGCGTCTGTGGCTGGCATGCGTCAGTATTGAGGACTGGCTGTCACATCTGTAAATCATTTCCTCCTCCGAAAACTGAACTTGGGGAGAGAAAAAACAAACAAACAAATGATACGAAGTGAATCTTTGTCATGCAATTTATGTAAGCCATATTCTCTGGACCCCTGTGGCTGACAAAGCGCAAGAGGATCTTTGGTCAATTGCAGACGGTGCGGCCAGGACGTCGTGGTGTTGTGCTTACTGAGGAACTTGCATGACTGATACGCTGTGCGTGTGCAGGTCGAACTTAAGTCGCAGACTTCAACGCCCAAACTTACTTCTGGTATATATGTAGATGGAACGGGTTCCTTGCCAGCAAGAGGCGTAGATTCTCATGAGCCTCTGCTGTCGCACGGGCTCATGAGAATCTACGTCTCTTGCAGATGCACTGACGAGCTAGGCTGTTCTGGAACTAACCGTGTTTTTTATGGAGTCTGCACTGGCGAATATGGCATGTCTCCATGCAATGTGCAGCTTTTACAGTCTTAATACTTACATACGTCTTTCACGCAATATCAGTCGTCTGCGTCGCTGCCCGGTAAGCAAAGGTCCTAAGTCCGACGTCGGCGGCAGTGGCCCCGCGCACATAGCTGTGAGTGAGGATCCACTGCGGCCGACGTCGGCCTAGGGTCTTTTGCTTCCTGGTTTGTTCTTTTTTTTTTTTTTTTTTTTTTTTGGGGGGGGGGTGGTGGGTGGGGGGGGGGGGGCGGGGGGGGGGTGGGGTGGGGGTGGGGGGTTCTATTGGAGAACCGTGCGCCCAGCCGATATATTATACAATGCAAAACTGTGAAACTCTGTTGCCTGAACGGTGTAAAACTTACGTCCACAAATTTTATGTCGGATCGTCCACTATGTTTTGTACAACGAAAACAACAAGACCGCAACAGCACAACACAACACAACACATCACAACACAACACAACGCAACACAACGCAACACAACACAACACAACACAACACAACACAACACAACACTCACAACACACCACATCACATCACATCACAACACAACACAACACAACGCAACGCAACGCATCGCAACGCAACGCAAAACAACAATAAAACACGACGCGACACGACACGACGCAACGCAAAGCAACACAACACAACGTAACGCAACGTAACAATACCACAAAAACAGCACAACACGGCAAGATAACACAACACAACGCAACGCAACGCAACACAACAATACAACAGCACAACAACACAAAAACACAACACAACAATACAATACAATACAACGCAATGCAATACAATGCAAAACAATTCAATACAATACAACGCAATACAATGCAATACAATACAACACCACAACAGACATGAATCAGCAATAACACTGATATATTTGTCCGTCCATCTATTTTTTTTCCTAGCAATAAATGTCCCCCTAAAATGATCTGTTGTTAGCAGGACGGACAACTGTTCCCATTTTACATTGTGCTAGTCTGGATTAAACTCCATTCAGCCCCCAACACAGTGCACACTACAACAAGACAAATATACTAAGACCATGATAGTTCAAGGATGGTGACAGATCTAGGCGCCAAGCTATTCTGACACCATCCTTGAACTAAAATCATCCATCATTTTGATCCATCCTTGAACTAAAATGAACTGATATCCAGCACAACTGAGGTGACTGCCGAGCGCGCGAAATGCAAGAAAAAATCCGAACACTTCTCGCCTTAAGCATGTTCTTAATTAAACGAACTTTAGTTCGCGAACTCTGACGAACTACAGTTCACAATCTCGGACGAACCAGGTAGGTTCTTAATTGGACGATCTAAAGATACGGCGGAACTATTTCGAAGTAGTTCACGAACCTCGGCAAACCATAGTTCGCTGTCGGAAAAGGTTCGCACAACGTGTTGAGCAAACCAAGGCGAACCTTTTCTCTGATTGGTCAAAACGTTTACCCTCTTCTGCGTTGGAGATAAGAAGACAGTCACCGATACAAACAAATATGGCGGACGGCGATATTTCACTCGTGCGAAGAACAAGACTTATTTTTTATTGCGGATTTGTGGGAGGCGCAACGCTGTTTGTGAGGTCGCTACTGCAAGGAGTACAAAACAAACATCGTTCAAATCGCGAAGCGGCATAGCGGCAGCCTATTTGAACACCTTCGCAGACAGTAAGTACGCCGAATAAAAGGCACTTCAGTTAAGAAAGAGAACCATGGCAAACCGCCTGGTTTGCTGAAGTTCGCCTAGGTTCGTTCAACCTCAATTAAGAAACAAACCAAAAGATCGCCGATCTTCTTCGATCTAGGTTTGCCGATCAAAAGTTCGTCCAATTAAGAACAGCTCTAAGAAGATAAGTAGTGCGTTGCTTTCTTCTCCATATGTCCACTTTGAACGAGGAAAAAAAACTATAAGTCCTACATAATTTATTAAATTGTTTAGTTTAAAACCTGAAAAATTAATAAATTATTTTGTACCTATCCTGTCTAAGCGTGTTTTCTTGTTTTCATTTTATTTATTCTTTTCTTCCTTCGGGTTTCTTTCCTGAACTGATATGTATGTGTAGCTTTCAAGAGACAACTTCGAAATTCCTGGGAACTTGAACAAACCATCAGCTTAACACATTGAGGCTCTTGGGGCAGGCGAAGGAAGGGTGTGTGTGGGGGGTGGGGGGGTGGAAGGAGGGGGGGTTCACGCAAGTCAACCTTCAACCCATTAAGCCGTGACTAGGTCTAACAGGAGAGGGAATGACCTTCACAGTTCAAGGTTGTTAACTGAAACTTCATTATACTTTTTCTTTCTTTCTTCTAGACGTGACTACAGAGCACTTTCTAAATATGACTGGTCTGAAGTTCGTCCGTGACAAACGACATTCAATTTATTGCATGTTCCTTTCCGTTTCATAACAGTTCTTAACCACCGCTTAAGAGTAGTTATGTGAGATATATAATATATACGTATGTACTGACGTATATGGGTTCTCATTGCGTATTCCGTTGCATGTTGCATCACAGTTTTGGCATTCTTCTTAATGAGCATGCAGTCAATGAGCCAGCTCCTACCTATGCATGAGACTGGCTACAGAGGCTGATGAGAATCTATGCCTCTTGCTCCCATAGATGGGCCACTATTCGCAGTCTCAGACAGTGGCAGACACCTTGGTTTAACTCATTCTACCCCAACACCGAAATCCCCAAATTTTGCCGTCGTCCTCTGAAGACTGCTTTGCAGTGCAGGACACAGATCGACCATGATAGTTCAAGGGTGATGCCAGAATAGCTTGGCGCCCATAGGCGCCAAGCTATTCTGGCATCACCCTTGAACTATCATGGTCGATCTTCATCTTGCTGTGGGGTGTCTGGGGTAGAATGAGTTAAAGCGTGTTCGGCATAACAGTGAGAACATAATTATACTACTAAAAGGTCTCTGGCCTTTAACTGTCAGCGATCAGAAACGATGTCTTGAAACCATGGCAAACGCAACGCCGAAAAAAAATACTTCCAACAATTACGGACACAAATAGGGCCCAGCGAGAGACAAAGAACCTCATGAGCCCCCGCGGATGCGGGGGCTCATGAGGTTCTTTGCCTCTTGCAGTTGGGCAAAGCTGGCATTTTCATGACAGTAAAATGTTTCATTGCTCCACAGGGTTCTGTTTCGTCTGTGAAGAATCTTTGGTTCTGGTTGCAAATGTCATGTATGTAATCTAAAAAATAAAAAAAAATTAAATCGTATTTGTCAAGTAATGTTGGCGCGTGTACTGCTTCACCTATACAATGCTCAGTTTTCAAGACTGTATATTATTTAGTCAACCTCCCCACTGCCAGTGGACGCAGATTGTGAGGTTTTTGACACCATCGAAAATTCAACGTCAAAGATATCCAGCCGTCAAAGGAACATGGGTGAAAATGTGATTTCACCAAGAGGCATATATCCTCGTGAGCCCCCGCAAATGCGGGGGCTCATGAGGATCTATGTCTCTTGCATGGAATATTCTCGGCAGTGAAGGAGTTAAATAAGTCAATCTGTGTTGTGCTGATCCTGTCTTATGTATCAGTAGAAACTGTGTTGCATTAATCCATTCAGCCCTGACGCACTACAGCAGGAGATGGGTCAACTGAACCATGATAATTCAAGAGAAGTTACCAGATCGGCGCCAAGCTAATCTGGAACTACCTTTTAATTATCATGGTCTATCCATCTCCTGCAACAGGTGCATAGTCGTTAGATGACGCCTCAAAAAATTGGGAAATAGGTGCGTCGGGCTGAATGAGTTAATCGCCGAACTAAAGCAGGTGAAAATGTTAATGTTTGCTTGCTCGTATTTTCTGTCTGATATAAAACTGTTAGTGTTTGAAATGAAGACCAATAAAGGGTGGCCAGCAGGCGTGTTAAATGTCAATAGATTAACCAAGAAAGAAAGGAGTACGCTTCAAAATAGCAAGTACAAACACTGAGTTTACTAAACTGTATACAGTTTAGTAAACTGTTTGTTCATGTTATTCCGAAGCTTGTTTCTTTCTTTTTTGTTTTTATTTTGGTATTATGCTGTTGTTTGGTTTTGTGTGTCTGTGTATGACATTTTGTAAGCTTGTGTGTGTTCATGTTTTGTGATCAGTAGGTTGTTTTGTTGTTTTCAAGTCACTGAAAACACACACCGACACACACACACACACACACACACACACACACACACACACACACCATCACACACGCACACACACACACACACACACACACACACACACACACACACACACACACACACACACACACACACACACACTGACTTCCACAATCACGCTGAAACATCTCAAAGTCAGAAGTTGATAAATAAATTATTTTATTTTTGCGCCACGAAGTACACACAGGATTCTCGCGTTTTAAAGCCCATGTGGATTATACTCATAATAATAGTAATAATTCATCATAATATTTGTAATATTGTAGTAGTCTGTGCTCCCTGCGCACTAACGGTAAAGACAACGGACTGACATAATTATCAAACGAATTGTTACAGTGTATGGCACAGAGGAGAAACATTCTCTCTTTTGACTAGTATTTAGGGGCTCATGTGAAAAAAATGCCAACTCAATCGAGACCTTCCTCAGCCGTTTGAGGGTGTAAATAGTACCAATTCCTAACAGCAAGAGGCACAAATTGTCATGAGCCCCTGCACCTGCAGGGGCTCATGACAATCTGTGCCTCTTGCGGAAGTCTCGAAAACCAAACTTGGTCTCTTGTCAAAAGCTCTTATCTCAATACAGTATTGTGTGTAGAGTTACATTGTTTTGGTAGGTGACATTTCGTACTCTTCATGTTAAAGCCGCGAATGTCAGTACACAATTATTGTGTATACAATCATACGAGATTTTAGCCACCTTCAACAAAGCACATCATTTTTCTTTTCGCAAAAGAAATCATGGTAAAAATATATGGTGACCTTTTTGTAAAGTTTTGTAACATAGTTACATTCCACGGTTTTTGACCCCGCATCAACCTCAGTTCTATTTTGTTTTGGGCGATAACAGATTTTGGCATTTGATTAAACATCAAAATGAATATCGCTCACTTCTCAACAGCACCAATTGAAACACTGGCCTGCCATGCAATGGCTCTTGTCTCCTTGAAATCAAACTTGCAACAACAAAAAAAAAATCTATTTTTTTCACTTCGTAAACGCAAAACACAAAACCATTAAGAATCCTAGATTTTCCAGTGTGCCTAGTCTGTGATTTTGGACCTTACTGCCATAGGTCGTAAGGTCCAAAATCACAGACCGGCACACACAACAGTGACTCCATCTATTTGTAGATGACATCGTTAATTGCTGTGCGTGAAAATGACGCTTGGTCGCGTTCAGAGGGCCCTCCAGAGTAAAAATGAGCTCATTGTCTGCAGTGGACAGCAAAAAATACAAGCTCCACAAAAACGACACGAAAACACCAACATTGGTCTGTTCACTAACAGTACACCACTTCAGCATATTGAATTGGATAAAAGTCATTCCATGAAATACCAGAAGCAAAATGTGGGTGTGTTTGGTTTTTGGTTTTTTTTTTTTCTTTTTTCTTTTCTTTTCAGGACCAGTTGCTAGGATATAATAAAACACTTTTTTTTCCAGCAAATCCAACAAATAAGAGATTTTGCAAGGCGTGAATATGGGGGGAAAGGTGGAACAGGTGATTCTATGGTCTAAGTTAGTAACGCACTAATTCTTCATCGAACGGCCCGCCGTTCAAATTCGTTGTTTAACTGATAAACCTACAGTAAAACTGTTCTTCGTCAGTAGGATAATAGTAACAGGATTGCACGTGTGCGGTAGAGCAAAAGTCTTTGAGTCTGAGTCAAGAAACGATCGAGGTCTCGTTTTATATAGCAGAGGTGTTGTCAGCGCTGTTCTGTGATTGTGGGCCTTACGGCTCTACGGCCCTAAGGTCCAGAATCGCAGACTAGCCCACAAACATGAGCAAGATGTGCGATGATTGCTACAGAAGCCGAACGACGATGCTGAAACGCTGTTATGTGCGTGTCTATAAGTTAGGTTCGCAATTTTTCTTCTGGTGGATGCCGTGTTCTTAATGTTTTGCAAGAGACATAGATTCTCATGAGGCCCTGCATCCGCAGGGCCTCATGAGAATCTATACCTCTTGCTGGCATAGTTCAACAGATCAATCTCATCTTCATCCTCTGACTGAGGACTGAATTTGGAACGCCTTGTTTGTTTTGTTTTTTTTCTTTTTCTTGTTTTCTTCAACGCGAAAGGTGGGAAGGGGTGTGGGGGGAAGAGGCGAAGGAGACAGAAATTCAATGGGCACTTCAGGAATAAGAATTTAGCTTTGTCTTCAACGATGTAAAAAATATCATCTCTGCTTCGAGTTTTGATGATTTTGATGTAAGAGCACTTACAATGGTCGGACAAAGGGTTCCAGGCAACATTGGGTAAGTACACAGTGAGATCGTTAGTCATTGTGATCTAGTTTTATCATAACAGAAACCAAGCAAAAACAATCTTGCAGCAAAAGTCTACTCAGTTGTGTTGATAATATCAAAAAGAATTCAGCGGGTCATGAAAATAAGAAAATGACGTAGACATCGAAAAACTACAACCCAGTCATAAATCCAAGCGAGAAAAAAAAATCTGCTGAAATGCCACAGTCTCAGTATTTGCAGCAGAACTACTGTAACGTACGAGTATATGATCTACGGTTGTGACCTGACTGCCAAACCAGTTGGCAGATGTGTTATATACTGGTATGAACGGCTACTTCCTATAAATAAACTTTACATGGCTAGGTAATATTCTTAACTCGTTCGAGACGAACGGCATCCGGACATGCGGCTTAAGCCGTTCGTCTCGAATGAGTTAACCTCCCTTGAGCATGCAGCCACCGGTACTGTAAACAGTACCAGTGGCAGCACGCACAATGGGGTTTTAAATCTGCGTCAATGCAGTACAAAATAGCTTTCGGCCAAATCAAGAAAATCAAAATTGCTATTTGAACAAAAAAGCAATAAAAATCAGTGTCAACTCATGAGACAACGACTTTGATTAAAATGTCATCAGATCAGACAATTGTAAACTCAATGGCCAAAATTTAGGTCTTGAAGCTTATATAGATAAAGACGATTTGCCTTTAAGGCATTCGACAAAGCAAAACAAACGAATAAATGTATTGAAAAATCATCTTTCATCATTACACGAAGCAAAATGTAGCAGTCAAATGGATACTTGAAAATGAAAATGTCCATGTACAACAGAAATGAGCAGAATGGTGCAAAAATAGCTGTACACCTTTAAAATGACGTCATTTGATTGCACGTGCGTCGCGAAGCCGCAAGCCAATGGCGGCAGCGGGCTGGTGTGTGATATCATGCGATATACCACACTAGTTATCACCTCTCTCGGCCTCTGTCAGGCCCTGGACGGTCCGGGGCCAGCCCAAGCGCGAGGACCCAACAGAGACACGTGACATGACGTCACCAGCTGCCGACATCAACCACTGACTCACGGACAAACGGCAACAACAGCAAGACATGATCAAAACAATTGCCATCTCAGCAACAAGTCGGACCTGCCGACCAGTCGCTGGCCATTCCCCAAAAATAAAGAAAACAAAACTGTAACAACAGCAAGTATAAAGCAAAAGTTTTTTTCTCTCCAATAAACAAAAATAGGGCAGTGACCAACAAAAAATAAGACAAGAGGGAGGGATGGAAATACTAGGAGTGGGGAATGGCGTGGTACTGCCAACAATTTCTTGTGTACGTGTTGATAAGACACACAACTTCACAATGCCAAATTGTAAAATTTACGATTCATATAAATAGTTGAGTCCGTGTCCAACAGGTTGACAAAGAGCGCCAGAGAGTGCACCAGTCACTCCCCAGTCTCATAACAAGCCGCAAGAGTTGCGCGCCCCTTGGCAGCCTCAATACCGGCCCGGGAACACTACACCCGACGGGCGCTGCAAAAATGGCAGGGGAAACAAGCAGTCTGACAATATAGTCACCCGAACTACAGACAAGTTCAGCAACAATACATCTCTTTTCTTCCCCAATAAATGTAAGCAGACGCGGTGTGTGTCCCTCGTTTTCATACAATAGAAAAACAACCGGAATAGGGCCAAATGTCCCTGCAACAATCACTGTACTGATGTTGGGCCCAGGCTGAAGCAGTCCTCACTTCAGCTACAGAACGACGAGAGGTCATTCAGTTTTCTGTACAGTTCAGACGAGCCACTGGTCAGCTGTCCGATTCCAACAAGTGCGTTGCCGTGTTGTGTGTGCAAGGACGTAGCGATCTGAGTTCGCTGGCATTTCGGTTCAGTTCCCGTTCCCACTGAGCGTGAGCGCGGTCAAAGTTCAGAGCGTCCAAGTTCATATGTGTCGCTTCATGTGCAGCGACAGGTGGTCGGAGCGGGAGAAGGCGCGTTCACACAGGTGGCATTGGAAGGGTCGGTCGCCCGTGTGCTTGCGGTAGTGACGGGTCAGCTCATCGGAGCGCGCGAACTTCCAGCCACACCCCTTCCACGTGCAGTGGTACGGCTTCTCGCCCGTGTGTGTGCGCAGGTGCGCCTTGAGGTGAGAGCTCTTCGTGTACGTCTTGTTGCACCCCGGGTGTGAGCACGAGTGGGATGTCTGCCTCTTGCGGCCCCACGTGCGGCGCCCGCGCTTCTTAGGCTGCTGAGTGGCATCCACGCCGGGCTGGGGCAGGAGCAGGTCAACAAGCTGAGGGGAGGAGGGAGGCGTGATCATCTGGTGCGGTACCTGGTGCACCCCCATGCCCCCCACCATTTTGGGCAGGATGTGGGGGTGTTGGTGCTGGGGGCTCAGCTGGTGCTGGTGCTGGTGTTGGTGTTGGTGCTGGTGCTGTTGCTGCTGCTGGTGGTGTTGCATCATCATCTGTTGCTGCTGCTGCTGAGTCATGGTGGGGAACATGGCCATGGGCGGGCGACACTTGAGGTGGTGGTCATCGCGGTGCTCGGGGGAGGCCGGGGGCGAGATGTGTCCGGCCAGGGGGAAGCTGAGCGGGTGTCTAGGTGGGAGCTGTGAGGTGGGGATGATGGTGAGGGTGCCGGTGTAGGACGTGCAGGGGCTGTGGTACTCGTTCTTCACCACCATCCCCTTCAGACCGCCGGCCATAGCGGTGGGAACGCTGGAGGACACGGGGGTGTTGGCCACGGACTGGGGCTGGACGCCCTGCTGCACGGTCTGGCCCAGCGTGTCGTACTTGATGTCTGGGATGTCCAGGAAGGCGGAGTGGAAGTCAGGCAGAGGTTCGTGGCCGCTCAGTGGCTCCTGCTTCACCTTGTGGCCCACCCCCTCATCGTACATGCTGGTGTCGGACGTGTTGTTGAGGATGAAGTCTAGGTCCAGCAGATCGTCGTACACGTCCGCGCCCTTCACCCCCGGGTTGTTGCTGCCGATAGAATTGACTGGGGATGTGGGCGACATGACGGCGGTGGGGGAGTGGGTAACGGGGGTGGAGGAGCTACCCGTCATCATGCTGACCATGCTGCTCTCGTAGGGCGTGTTGTCTGGGTAGAGGAAGTTCTCCACGTCCTGCCAGCTCTGCACACACACAACATGACAATCACTCATTAGACCCAGAGAAACCCACAATCAAATCAAGCCTTAACCCTTCAATTTCTGATACGCTCTAACATGAGATAAATGTGACCATGATAGTTCAAGGGTGGTGCCAGGACAGTTTAACAGGTTTTGGCACCACCCTTGAACTATCATAACTCATTCAAAACCTGCCGAATACGGACACTCGGCAAATAGCCGCGTATCCGTATGCGACACGACTCAAACAAGTTAAAAGTCTAAAATAAATAAATACATACATGTACACACATTTTTCTTCAGTTGTAAAATTCTATAAATGACAGATGAACTAATCGTACGAGCACCACCAACACCAATATAGAGAGGAAACCAGATTTTTTTCTTCATCGTGACTGTAACAACTGGAAGCGAACAGAAAACGGACTAGCCATTACGATCGGAAAGAAACACAAGCAAGCTGTGCCTTCCTCTTTCTTTAGCTCTCTATACCGCAGATAATGGGCAAACACATTACACTCTGATCAACCGACAAAGGTCAGTCAAGTTCATAAGAGATGATAAACAGCGAAATCTTATTAATTAAACACCTTCGCCCGACGAAAGGAAAACACCAAACAGGGATATTAAAGTTGACTAGAGGTGTGAATTTAATCCGCTCGCACACGAAGAGTAATTAACATCAGTACCAACGCTTTATCATAATTTATTTTTAATCGAGGAAACGTTTTTTTTTCTCACGGAATACAATAATTTGGGGATGACTATTCCTTATAATAAAATATCAATTGTCGCTTTCGTTTAATATTAAAAACACGTTTTATACCGAAGACAAGTGTGTGTGCGGGTCTGTGATTTTGGACCTTAAGCCTGAAAGCCGTAAGGTTCAAAATCACAGTCCCGCACACGCATCATGACCAGAATCAAATCCAGCAAACAGCGCACGCACCTTATCAACAGATATCACAAAGTCTTGCGAGTCGCTAGCACCTAGCATGAAGATGGTCTCAAAATCGATCTCGGTAGACGTTGTTGTCGTCAACAGGCTTGACATATTGCCTTTAAGAAAAATATTTGTCTGCGCAGATTCAATCAATTCTGGCTACGAGGTCCGAATGTCACCAGTCAGCTTCTGCAAACGCAGCAAAAATGACGGCAGATGCTGCAAGTCGCCAAGAGCCTCGGCGCAGTCGATAGGGCGATGTCAGTTTTCAGTCGCGGCACAAATTAAGAGGAGCAGTCAGACCAATTGAAACTGGCGCGTCTCAGGAATCACGAAATGATCACGAGGCGGGGCAGCGTGTTCAGTTTCAGCACCTGTCATCACACTAGGCTGTCAATCTTTCGGCCCAACCGGCTCGAAACTGAGACTGGCAAATCAATAAACTGACGTGAATCACTGGACTACAGACTACTCACTAGTCTAACTGATTGACTGTGAAACTGACTACATACAGACTGCAGAGTCCTAGGCACTCGTCAAATTCTCTCTGTATTCAGTCTGTGCCGAAGCATCAGTTTCGCTTTTATATACACCGACTCTCTACAAAGTTGCGTGCGCAAAGCGCTTATTTTCCAGTACGCCTGCAACCATCGCCGAGTGCATGCTGTAGAAATTCAGTTTCAGTCCTACACCTGACGCGAGGCACATAACTGATCATGGCTCAGCAAGAGGCACAGATCCTCATGAGCCCCCGCATTTATGCGGGGCCCATGAGGATATATGCCTCTTGCAGGTGTAAGATCGGGAATAGCCCACGATAATACGATCAATTGCACGCAGCGGTCACTGTGAAAATACGTTCCGCAGGTGACGACACACACACTCTGATTGACCGACTCACCGCGCAACAATTTCACTGTAGGAATATCCACTTTACGTGATTTCTCGGAAGTGTTTGTCGGCGTGTGATCAGTCATTTCCAAGATCAATGTTACCCTAGTCAGTCCCGCGCAGTATCAAGTTCATGCACAATAATACTAAATATTAATCAATACTGTTTCATTATCAACATTAGAGCGCCGAAGGTCATAATGGCGGCTGTTCTTATTTCATTACTTTAGTCTAGGTGAGGAAGATGATGCTGAGGTTTTCAATGTCAGTATTAGTCACACACTGAGTCTGCTCGCCGTCTCCCGGCGCTGACTGACAGACTCCACCCCCAATTAACCCCAGCCGCTCAGTCTACCCTCAACATGCGGTAAATATGCGGATACACATGTAACTCATTTTACCCCAACACCGAAATCCCAAAGTGATTTTGCCGTTGTCCTCTGCAGACTGCATTCTAGTGCAGGACACAGATCGACCATGATAGTTCAAGGGCGATCTGATGCCAGAATAGCTTGGCGCCCATAGGCGCCAAGCGGCTATTCTTGCATCACCCTTGAACTATCATGGTCGATCCTTATCTTGCTGAGGTGTGTCTGGGGTAGAATGAGTTTTAAGTCACCAGTCACAGTCATTCGAGGCGCGCTGCATCTGGACCGCGTATCCGCATGCAGCGCGTCGGTCTCGAATGATCAGTGTGGTCGCCGGCATTTACGGCGCAACGAAGTTTAGTGTTGCCTCCCAACTTGACCCGCGCCACTCAGCTCTCCCGGCACAACTGAACCCTCGGCCGCCCTCTGGCACTCTCTTCCGCTGCCGATCATTTTGCCGATCATCTTACGTCGTCTTTCGTGGTCTCACTGACTCAATTCTTTATTCGTTTTGTTTACACCAAGTCTTCTCTACTGAAAAAATGGCGCTCTTCTCCGCCTCCCCATCCCTGCTCGGCATCTCCTCTTCCTCTCTCTCTCTATCTCGCCGCACACCGCAGTGGCTAGAGGAGCGCGCGCAACATGTTGCAAGGGAAGCGTGCGTGACCCCTGAACCCTGACCTTGCGGGGGTTACGTCGGGACTCGGCGCGCTCGTGAGCTGCTGAGGGCCGCGCGATGAGAGTCGGCCGGGCGCATGAATCAAGTTATGCCGCTGAGGAGTAGATTCGGCGCAAAATGGCCCCGGCCCCAAAACTGATTGAGTATCCGATGATCCGGAAAAAAATGGAATGAAAGCAAGATCTCGACACAGCCGCAACAGCGGGTGCGGGAACAAAACAACAATAAGAAGGACTAACTATTTGGGAAAAAAAATGATGTTCGGAGTACTGGAAACTGATACGCCCCATAGCGGTATAAGTCGTTACTTGAAGTTGTCAAGTGACCGAAATGAGAAAGGCCGGCCGGCGCGGCGGCCGGGTTAATTAATTCGAGACGTGCCTCAGTCATTTGGATACGCGGCATGAAGCCGCGTATCGGAACAAAACGCGTCTCAAATAAGTGAAACTGAATCTCCTTCGACTGCGGATCCGGCCTTGGCCCAGCGAGGCATCAATTGAAAACCGGTTTCAGTTTTTTTTTTTGTTTTTTTTTTTTCTTACATTGATCACGCGGATAGTCGGGCCAGACTTGACTGAAAATGACTGAATCTCTTGTACTGCATCTCATTTTCACTGAGATATCAGAACGGAAAAATCAAACAGGCTGTCTGCATTTAAATCTGTAAATCTGTAGAAATCTGAATACCAGCCGTGCCGAAGTACTACTATGTACTATCATATGCTATAACTGAAGCTGAACCAGGCTAAAACTATTGATTTGCAATCCAGTATTGATATCACAGCTGAATGTACTGCTAGACCACGCAAAGTTCATCATCAGTTTCGATGAATCATGAAACGAAATCAACACCACGAATGGTGGTAAAAAAGAAAAAAATCAAATTACAATCTGCGTATCACGATTTCCGAAACAAGGATGATGTGTCAGTTTCACCAGCAGCATCAGTAGTTTATCATTTATTATGCGTCAGTGCTGGCCTGTGGCCGGATTTCGGACTTCATACGGCCTACGGCAGTAAAGTCCCAAATCACAGACCAGCCAAGGGCAATTACTTTATGTTGCGCACACAGTGCGTATATCATATGTTACTAAATACTTACTTTACTCGGAAGAGTGTGGAGAAGGTTTAGAATATCCATGACTATATAGACAGTGTCACTGACCAGCAAAAACTGACGATGAACTGAAATCCTGATATCAGTGATGCACAATGACTCGAAGTGACTGTCGCACTTGACAAAACTCACAAGCGACTTATCAGCGAAAGATGCTCAACTTATCAGCGAAAGATGCTCAATTTCTAAAACGTAGTATTGTCTCTGCAACTGAACTACATGAAAAAAAAAAAAAAAACTTGACGAACCGCTGACGCTTGCGTTTTGAATGCCGCCTTTAATACTGTGTTGACTTCGAAAAACTAGAAAAGTATATAAGTGCTACTACGTCTCTGCAGACTTATAATAGCACTGATGTACCGCTCAGACATAAACATCAGTATAATATTCGGCAAAAGACTAAGAGACACTGACATCGCCGGAGTTCTTAGTCAGTCAAGAAAGGGGGCGTGTCTATCTCCACCAGTGTCAGCGACAACGACCGAGGCGGTGGTGGCTGTCGCCTTGACGGACGTTCATAATAAATGCTGCTGCTGTTGGCAGCGCGCTCGGAGTGGTCGAGAGAAAAATCGATAATTTTCTGCTAGACCGATCAACAAGTGCTGCGGCCTATTGTGGTGCCTGCAGACTTCAGGAGTCCAGCCCATTCCACAGGCAAAGGGTCGCATGAACAAGAGGTCTCGGATTTTCGTGAGCCGATGCGTTTGCAACGGCTCACGAGAATCCATACCTCTTGTGGGCATCAGAAGCTGAGAATGCATTATACTTATGTCCCATCATCGAATACTAAAGTTACTGGTCTGCAAGTGTGTGATTGTATGATTGTAAGTGCAAAATCTGCAAGCCAATCACACTATCAGCATTTTCTGGTCCGTCAGCTCAGTTCTGGACTGCTGCTATTGGTGGTGCTGCCGATTATACATTTTACATTAATCATGCACGGACTAGTGAACGTTATCACCAACCAACAATGTCAACAAAGTCCGAAAACAGCAAGAAAAAGTGTAGAAAAGTGAAAGAAAAAAGTGAAGAAAAGATGGGAGAAATGATTACACCAGTTTTGCAAATACTTACATTTTGCAGGTCCATATTTTCCTCGAATTTAGAAATCAACGATGTCCCAAACCGGTGTTGGTTGTCAAGCATGGGGTCCAGAACTTGTGTCATTGTAATCCAAAGTGCCACAACAGTTCGTCCGAAGGACTTATTTCTTGCAAAGTTCGAATTGATTAGCACAGAACGGTATTGTGAACTGCAATACAGATGCGCTCGGCTCTGAGTCGGATTGGATTCTGACAAGAAAATTGCCTCCTCTGTCTTATGTAGAGGGTCTAAAAATAGGCGCTGGGGGCCGCTCGCGCGGCCCAGTTATGTCTCTTTCACGGCGGTCTAGCGATACGAAGCAGACGAGAGCGAGACTTTTG
This sequence comes from Semisulcospira habei, assembly GCA_036245525.1. Taxonomy (NCBI): domain Eukaryota; kingdom Metazoa; phylum Mollusca; class Gastropoda; family Semisulcospiridae; genus Semisulcospira; species Semisulcospira habei. The sequence continues at coordinate 136,651,259 of BTPG01000005.1, read as the reverse complement.
TGTAGGAGGCGGAGCGCCGTGAAGCGGCCTAAAATAGCGGCTATATAAGCCGCTTCTCCTGGTTGCGGTCGTCAGTCGTGGTCGGGACATGCGTGAGCTAGGGGCTTGGCTATCAGAGCTCTCTCCCTCTCTCTCTCTCTCTCTCTCGTTTGCTTACTCACTTGGCGTCTGAGCAGTGACGTCAATGCAACAAGTGTCAACACTGAATCGCTATGGGCCGAGTCGCAGGCTGACCCTCCTGTCGCCCACCGTTTGCGAGACACAGACGCGAATAAGATTAACCATCTGCCGCAAGAGGCATGTATACTTTTCAGGAGCCCCTGCAACCTGCAGGGGCTCTTGGAGTGTGTACATGTCTCGTGGAAAGTTGTATTAGTTGGGAATTGGATCAGGGATAGTTACACCAGCATCTCGGCATTCCAGCCCGGGTCAGGACACACAATACACTCACTCGTTCTGCCCCCTACGCCTCCCCCGGTTTGAGGACTCACAGGCGATGTAAATCTGTTGAGCAAGTGGCATGGAATTTCATGAGTCCCTGCGACAGCAGGGGCATGAAATTCCATGCCATTTGATGATGCGGAAGGTTGGCCCTGGTCAGGACGCGGTATTGTTATGTCGTTTGTATAATCGCGTAGGTGATCGGGAATGGCTGGACCGACGAGCAACTTTACACAAGTGACTTTCAAAATTGGAAACCTAGGGAAAAGGAAAGTGCAGGATTTTGACAAGCCTTTACTGAAATGGGTTAATGTTGCGTGGGAGAGTTACTATGGTAATTTGTTTCCAGCCACAAATACACATGCTCTACAATCTAGCCCATTTAACACCGCGGCCGCATACATGTGGAAGTGTCACTCACCGAACGACTATGTGTGTACCGCTTGCAGGAGATGGATCGACCTTGATAATTCAAGGGGCAGTGTGCTAATTAACCGGTTCAGTGCCAGACTGTGTTTTTGCAATCTTCGTTAATTTAAAACACACACACACACACACACACACACACACACACACACACACAAAACCAAAACCAAAACAAAACACACCAAAAAGAACTGCTCAATGTGGTGTCAGCAAGAGGCATAGATCCTCATGAGCCCCCGCAACTGCGGGGGGGGGGGGTCATGAGGATCTATACCTCTTACAGCTAGGTCAGCCGGTGGTGTTCAAATTTTCTCGGCACTTGTAACTACTGAACAGGTTAAAGAGATTATGAACTGATCAGTTTGTGTGGGAGACCTGAAAGAATTTTGTGTGTGTGTGTGTGTGTAAAAAAACCAGCGCACGTGTTGCTATACAGGTACATGTTTACAGATCACCAGTGGAAATGACTGGCAACACTGAGTTAGGTAAACATGTGTGTGTTGAAGAGGGTGCCCGGGGAGAGGGACGGGGGGAGGGGGAGGGGGTTCTCAGTGTAGGTTCAGTATACGATAGCAATAAGTTACAAGTATGCGTGGGAGGAAAGGCATACCTGAAGTTGTGTTCACGTGTTGCTGTAACGCCGGAGAACTATCGAGTCGAGCGCGGCACGAGGGAGACTGGGAACGGGTTTATTTCTCTACGACTTGGTCGAAAGTCAGTGTATTATCTCTTTGCGTGTCGGTAGCGGTTGCAATGACGATGATTCTTCAGTAGGAATCATTGCGACTAAAACCGCTACCGACACGCAAAGGGTTATTGCCGACTGTTCACTTGCAAGTTGCGGCCGTGCTGTGGTATCAAAGGTTTAGGAATCATAGTCTGGATATGAAAAAAGGTCCAGTGACAGCGGCTCTTCGGCTGTGGGAAATAGTCACATGATCTCACAGAATTTCAGTCTCACACTCCCACTGAAACGCATCCGTGTCAGTGGACTCTTTTTCCCCAAAAAGAGCCGATATCATATGATCAAGTTGCGTACCGGCCACTATACAAAAGCCGATGTCACGGGTCTTTTCAATCCCACAAGAAAAAACACTGTCTTGAGACAGTTTTCCCAACAGAAGAGGCGCTGTCGTAGGACTGTTTTCCCCACAGAAGAGCCGCTGTCATGGGACTATTTGCCTTAGCGGCCTCGGAACAGCCGCTGTCATGGGACAGACAGCCTTTCCCCACAGAAGAGTCGCTGTCATAAGACTGTTTCCCCAGAAGAGCCGCTGTCATGGGACTCATTTGCCTTAGAACAATCGCTGTTATGGGACAGTTTTCCCCACAGGACAGCCGCTGTCATAAATGGGACTATTTGCCTTAGAACAATCCGTATCATGGGACAGTTTTACCCACAGGAGAGCCGCCGTCATGGGACTATTCAGTTCTTCCCACAGAGGACCCCCTGCCATGGTACGGTTTTCGTGTAGATTTCCTTGACCTGTGTTAGTGATATCTTGAATTAGAAGAATCTAAAGTGCACATCCTACAGTATGGGTACCGGATATAATTATGACCGTCCGGCTGTGCGGGCGCGCGTGGGTGACGGCCTGTATCTGTATCAAGGTCGCCTGAGTGAGTTCAGTACTGATTTATCACAGTTTGCGCTGAAGAAAGTGAGAAGACTGGTAAGCCGGACCTGAAAAAGGAGAGGGGTGGGGGTGGAGGGGGTTTGGGGATAGGGGGTGGGTGGGTGGGGGGGGGAGGTGGGAGGGGCGAACTGGGGGAACGGGGAAAAAAAATGTAGCGTCACTGCCGGTACAGTCGGTCGGTCAGTCACTTATGATCGTCAAGTACATGACAGTTACATTACTCCTGTGTCCTTCTCTGTTTAACCCTTTGGGTGTCGGTAGCGGTTTCAGACGCGATGATTCCGGCAGGAATTATCGTGACTATAAAACCGCTACTGACCTACACCCGAAGGGTTAAATGCTACATTACTCAATGCCCTTCTAATGTTCTAAATGCACATCAGCATGTATGCATATGTCGGCCTAGCCCTTAAGCGGTCATTTGCTTTTGACTGATAAATGTTTGACATTGTCGGAAATTTGGAAATGTGAAATATCTATCCGAAATCTTTTTTAAAATAACAACATTAAGTGCTGAGTGCAGCTATTCACCGAGTTACAATTATTTTCAGTGACTCACAGTTTTTGACTGATTTGAAGTAGGCCATACACATTAAATTTACTATTCAGTTATCTTGAAACGTAACTTTTGTTCATTTAGGTGTGTCGCAATTAACCAGGTCAATTGACCGTTGGCCATCCAGCACAGAGCTAATAACGCCACAATTGAATTTCATAACTGATAACTGATTTTTTTTTAAAAATCATAAGCAAACAAAAGCTAATCATTTTCACATGCCACAAGCCGTACATTTTTACGACCTTTACACTCCCAGTTGAACTTGGAGCGTGAAGATACACATTAATTAATTATAATCCCCAGTAGCAAAACGTCTTTGGGCTCACGACGGCCGCTGTGGGTCCACGCACTGGGATGATGCACTACTGGACTAATTACACTAGGCCGCAAGTAGGCCACTTCAGTCTAACGGCAGTGTGTCATCGTGAAACCGACTGGTTTTACGACGTGTGTGAAGCGTTAGTTTGTGTGTTATCAGTTTCACTTATAGGTAGACCGTACAGTCCGAACAAACTACAGCGCGAACGTGTTTGTTTGTTTATTTGTCTAGCGGCATCCGACACGCAACTGAAAAAAAATCTAACTTCATTATTGAAATATGCACAGAAAAACTACAATGGGCTTTGCGTTGTTATTCACATCATTTTGTTCGCGTACCTGATAATTAATTTTGTGACTTTTTGCGCTCCGATTTGAAATAACATAGTTAAGGAATGATGATGTAATTCTGGACTGGTTAAACTCAGCCGTAAAGTGCCAATTTCTAACCACAGTGGTTCATAATTATAGAGGATGAAACCGACATGGGTTTATGGCGTGCAGGAGGCGCCATTTCCATGTCTCCAGTCGTCAGTATCAGAAGCCTAGGAGAGTGCCCGACTCTCAAACACAACAGTCCGCTGTTCTATTCCAGCAATTCGAAGAAATGAGATGATGCCAATCTTAACTAGCAAAAGGCACGTATTCTCATGAGCCCCTGCGACTGCAGGGGCTCATGAGAATCTATGCCTTTTGCGGACGGAAGTCACTATAATGTCAGTAATTTAGTTTCCTCATAAAGACATAATACAGTGTTCCGCACTTCGCCTGCACACATTTATGATACGCCATCCTATCGAATTTCATTATAGCTAGTTATACCACGGTGTGCCGCGGAGTATAACATATTATATGCCACGGCGAGCCGTGTTATAACAAGGGTTGTTATGCGATGCTCGCGGTATTTAAACTAATGTGATCATTGACTTGTCCTCATTTGAACTAACAATTCTTTTGCAAATCTGAACAAGTCCTCCACTGTTACCAACGGTATTTAATACTAATCAGGCCATTGATAGCCTCTTTCATATCCTTCACCGCTATGTTGTCACAGAAATACCCAACAAAGAGAAAAGGGCACGGCTCGAAAGGCCAAGTACAAGACAGTTTATCTGAAAATTTCGAGTTAAAATATTTATACTGACAGACAGAAATGTCAGACAGTAATTTTCACTGTTAGAAAATTACTGTCTAGCATATCTGTCTGTATGAGTATTTTGAAAAAATAAACATACAGAGAGAAACGGACTACATCTACTTATCTTTGTTACGATCAGATCAGATCAGATCAGATCAGATGGGATAAGAACAAAGCTGAAAACATGACATATAAAACTGTTACTACAGCAAATCAGCAATCATCATCTCAGTTTAAGTTTTACGAATTGTTCTGCCGAAGAAGAAGAAATAATCTATTAATATATTAAGAGTTACAATATAGAAGTTACACCCTGTGTCTCACAAAGACACTATTTTACACAATTCTATCTGTATTTTTATTTTGAAAATTTAATACACAGTGTTCTGCTCGTCCTTTCAACGCGTGTCTTCTTTTGCATTTTACACGCTTTGCAATCACCGTGTTAGTTTGGATTACATTATTCATAAGCAGCGATATCAGATACAAACTAATCTTCTTTTGTAAATGTAAGATATCTGGCCTGTGATGTCACGTACTCATATGTATCATCAGTGGTACTCAAATGCTAACAAGATCATATTTTGTCTTCTTGTTTTTGTGTATTTAATTTGATAATGTGATATATCGCGTTATCTTACTGTGTTACAATGTATTTATCAGCACGATGGCGGTTGTTATGGATTATTCCACTTTTGTAGCCAATGGCCACATGTTGGAATAATTTACTTAAAATCAGCATGCAGATCGTGATAGATAGGTCATGTCGATCTGGATAGTTCAAGGGTAGTACTAGATCAGCTTGGCGCCTCCAGGCGCCAAACTGATCTAGTATTACCCTTGAACTACCAAGATCGCCACAGCTTCCTTCAGTTGGTGATAGACATGAAAGTAACTGACGCGTACGACATTAATTAAACTACAAATTGCACAATACTTTTCCCCCCGACTCACATTAATTTGCCATTTTCTATCAATATCTGCTCTTTCTGTTGCGGGCCAAGGATATAAAACTATTTCTGCCCCGGCCTTCGGTGGGCAAACTTGTTATAACTGTCCTACAGCCCTTTGGCTGTCGATAGCGCTTTTAGTTGTCGCGGTGACTTCTGGAAACCAATCAACTCGACAAAACGTGCTACCGACAGCAAAAGGGTTCAGTTGTTAGCCGGATCTTCGCGTCACAAAAGAAGGTATTTACGTCAGTCGGTTTTTTGTTGTTGTTGTTGTTGTTTTTGAAAAATGTCTCGTATAACCACAACGAGGTGTTCCGCTAAAAATTGTTTCGTGGTTTAGTTACCGGTCCCTCCCTGTATCCCGCTTTTTTCAGGCAGACGGGTTTTTAACCCGTTCGCTCTCAAGAAAAAGTGAACGCTGAACAACTGCAAGAGGTTGTGCAAGGCTCATGAGGATCTATGCCTCTTGCTGAAACCACTTTGCATCCATGGCATGACTTGTGTCGTGGACGGCGGCGGACCTTTGACGTTGAATTTAAGCTGCAGAGATTTCAAACACGATTTGCCTCAACTGGCGGTGAAGGGGTTACAATTGAACTAGACGAAACTGCAAATTAGTGCTTTTCCCCCTGTTTTTGTTCTTGTTGTTGTTTGGCGTTCAATAACTGAATGTATCTTTTGTTAAAGTACAAGAAAAAGTTAAAACAACGACGAATAACATTTTCACCAAGAGCGGTATACACAAGAAAAATCATTAATATTAATTATAAACAAAAAGAAAAATGAAAACTAACTAACTAACTAACTAACCAACTAAATAAATGACTGGCGAAATAACTAATTAACGGACTACTTAAACAAACAAACCACACAAAACACAAAAATTAAAAATAAATAAATAAAAGAAAACTAATAAAGAAACAAAAGACGCAAAAAATAAAAAGTGTAAATAAATAAATACACACACATATATATATATATATATATATATATATATATATATATATATATATATATATATATATATATATATATATATATATATATATATATATATATATATATATATATATAATAAATTGGTAAATAAATAAATAATATATCCGAAAATGGATAAATGAAATAAATAAATAAATAATGCCGAACATTTTTATAATCAAACTAACTATGCAAAGTCTAATATATCATCTATCTGTCTGCCACTGACAAAATCGTGATTAGGTGTATATGGTTAGAAAACAGAAAACTCTCATAGTGATTTATAAAGCAGAAATGTCAGCCTAGAGTTTGTGGGTTTTTTTTTTTCGTTTAGTGACTTTGCATATAAACGTGAAACTTGACACCATAGGCGTATGATGAGACACGCCTTTTTATGATGACTATCAATGTACAATGCATCAATAGCTGCGTAAATGTCGTACAGCTGCGACCTCTTCCGTGCACTGAGCGTGTTCACTTCTCGTATCATTAGGTGCGAAAGTGTCGTACAGCGTTGCCGAAAGCAACGCTATACGACACTTCCGCAGCTATTGATGCAAGGCGCCTTGATTGACTTAACGCACAGTGCACGGAAGAACTGAAGCACACTTCTACACAGTGAACATAAGAAACCTATGCTATACGACACTTCCGCAGCTATTGATGCGCGGGGCCTTGAACGAGTTAACGACGCACAGTGCACGGAAGAAATCGACGCTACAGCCGTGCACTCTGCCTTTACTCATTCAAGATACCACGCATCAATAGCTGCGGAAGTGTCGCGCACGGTGAAAATGCGTGTTGTCTCGAACCCGGCCTATCTGTAGCGGTTTTTTGTTTTGTTTTGTAGTGACTCCGTCTGCAGAGCCGGATATGAAATACACGACGAGGAGGCATGCGCGGCAGACACTCAAGTCATTACCATTATCATTATTCTTATTTTGGGAGTGTGTGGGCGAATAGTAACAAATCACGTCAAGATGCGACAGTTTGCCAATGCAGCTTGAAGAACTCTCCACGACACAACCCCATCTATTTATTATCGTTCAGAAAACGTGTGCATTGCCTTCTTATTGTCTCCACGGCATCAGCCCTTCGGGCAGAACTCATTCGTAGAACCGACACTTTGAAATAAATGACTATGCTAGTGAAGAACGTCAAATGTGTAGAGTCCAGTTAAATCAGTCACGGTGTATTAGAAATGCTATGGGTTTCGATTCTTTTGTTTGTTTGTTTGTTTGTTTGTTTATTTTCTGGTTTTTTTTTTGTTTGGTTGGTTGTTTGTTTCTTGTTTATTTGGGGGTTTTGTTTGTTTGTTTGTTTGTGTGTGTGTGTTTGTTTGTTTGTTTGTTTGTTTGTTTGTTTGTTTGTTTGTTTGTTTGTTTGTTTGTTTGTTTGTTTGTTTGTTTGTTTGTTTGTTGGGTCGATCGGTCGGTCGATCTGTTGGTTGGATTTTTTGGTTGGTTGGAGGGTGGATCGTTTGGTTGGTTGTTTTTGTTTGTTTGTTTGTTTGTTTTTTATGGTTCAGGTTGGCCGATTGACTGGCTGGTTGTTTGGCTGGCTGGCTGGTTGGTTGGTTGCTTGACACTTTTGTTTTTGTTGTTGTTGTTCAGGTTTATCCTGTGCAAGAGTGCGCGCGTCAATTTGATCCTATTGAAATAACAATACATGTTCTCACTTGTGCTGCTTAGTCACTACACCGCCTACACCAAACAACCTTTAACCCTAACAGTACCGGCCAAACTACACCCATAGTCACCCGCTCGTTTTCGCTGGCGCACCACTGACCTTGGCACTATCAAACAGAGAGAAAATCGGAGCGGACAGCAACACCTGCACCACAACAGCGATGAAAGACGAAGTGCCCGGCCTAAAATAAACCTATTTATTTATTTCCGGCGCACTGAGTCTCCAGCAACTGCAATAGTGTTCGTCGTGATTATTGCATCATGACTTCGCCGACTTGCAGCATCAGTCTTTTGTCCCAACTGCTGACCTCTGACATAGCCGCACTTGACACTCGATGACTGATGCCGCGGCTGCCCACAGTTCAGTCTCGGCTGAGCAAATGGAGCAATAATGACCCACTCGGGGTGGCAAGAGACATAGATTCTCATGAGCCCCTGCACCCGCAGGGGCTCATGAGAATCTATGTCACTTGCAGTTAGAGGGGCTTTCAAGTTAAAACTGTTCCCCACTCAGCTTTCAAACCTCTCACTTAGTCATACTGACGAGGTACGCCCGAGTCATAAACCACGTGACCAAAGAGTCAGAACGGCAGTGACAAAAATAGGTCGGCCGGCACAGAACTGGAAAATCATGGTCCCTGAATGATGTCATCAGGATTGTCTGATACCATTCCCACCAAAAATCTGCAGCTGTTTCCTCAGTCGAGGAAGCAGAGAGAGAGAGAGAGAGTTATTTCTGCAGCAGTATATATACGATAAACTTCAGCCTTCTGGAGGCTAAAAGCCGTTCGCAGGAGCTGAGCGCATAACTGATAGCAGCTAGCTAGTCTCAGCAAAGGCCTCTTATCATACTGACACATTCGAGATGTGATGCTGGCGTATTCGGATCAGTAAAACCGCGTATCCGAAGTCAGTCCGTCTGTCGAATGTGTTAACCAACCCCTTCACTGCCACTGATGGTTAATTGTACGTCTGAATTCTGTGTCAATTCAAGCGAAAGAGCTCCAGCCGTCCCGTGTACGATGGCCACAATGTCAGTGGTTGCACTGATTTGCAAGAGGCATCAGATAGTTCCTCATGAGCCCCGGCCCGCAATTGCGGGGGCTCTCAGCATCTATACCTCTTGCAGTAGTACAGTGTCCATTTTTTCAGTCTCGGCATTGAATCTGTTAATTTGAGTGCGTTGTCTTTGGTTTTGCACCTGCCTTACCACCCTAAACACAGTGAGTTCATAAGAATCCACCATATCTCCGACTTGTTCAGAAACTCAGTCCTGACAACTGAATATTTGTATCCAGCGGCCGTTTTACCTGGATGCCACATGAAATCATCCGACTTCAACTGTTTTGCAGAATCACAGGAACCCACATAAGTCGGGCAATAGATGAGCCTTAACTTTGATTCAATCAGTTATAATATTATAGGTTAGGATCAGTGCAGCACTGTCATTGTAAAAGGTTGCTACGTGAGCCATCATGCGTCTCTTTTAGTGACGACGAGAAAATGGCTCAAATCCATTAGAGTTCTAATGTCATCTGCCAAAACTGAGTTAGCGTGACACGGCAGAGGGATGGTTCGACTTTAATAAACTGAGATGAATGGCGGCAGCATCTGACTGAAGACCAGCGGACATGTTCGTGTGCTGGTCTGTGATTTTGGACCTTACGGCTCCAAGCCGTAAGATCTAAAATCACAGACCTGTGCACATGCTTATCGTGTGCATTGCGCTAAATTCGTACTTTTAACTGGCTATGCACCCCAGTGATATAGTAGTATTACTCTTGGGCTGTCGGCAGCGTTTTTTTTTTTTTTTTTTTTTTGTTGTTTTTGTTCCGATGATTCCTGCAGGAATAACAACAGCCTGACATCCTGCAGGAATCATCGGAACATAAACCTCTAACCTCCAAGGGTTACATATTGCCCTGTTCTAATTTAAAGGGACCTGCTCCAGGCAATAAAGGTCGTCTGTAAAATCTTCTCACAATAATGCTGGACAAAAGAGCTGACATAACTCATTCAGCCCGACGGCCGTATTTCCCAAATTTTGGAGGTGTCATCTAATGTCTATGCGCCAGTTGCAGGAGATGGATCGACCATGATAATTCAAGGGCAGTTCCAGATTAGCTTGGCGCCGCCAGGCGCCAAGCTAATCTGGCACTACCCTTGAATTATCATGATCGACCCATCGCCTGCTGTAGTGCGTCAGGGCTGAATGGATTGATTTGTAAAGTTTGAATTCGTAAAATCAGTGACAGACGTTTCTGCTCTTCTTCTTCTTCTTTGTGTATAGGAGAGTTCCATCGATGCGCACACGGGGCAGTAGAAAACCTGTCACGTGTGCCTGCTCACTTCAATGGATTGTAAAAGGACGGCCTTAGAAAAGTTTTAGTCGAGGCAAGACAATATTGAGGAAAAACGACGCCAGAAGGGTTGTCTGCCAGTGCTTGTAATTTAGAAGAAACTATAATAAGTAGGAAAAAAACGCTGACAGTGCTTTTTCCCACTTACTTGGTAGTTTCTTCTAAACATTGAGAACACTGTGCATCGGCAAATGTCAATCAAAACCCGCCGAAGAGCAGATCGCTTTACTACATTCTGCTCCAGGACTGAAATCCGCCATTTTTTTGTGTATTACACTTCTGGAAACAGATCGAGCGTGATAGTTCAAGGGTTGTGTCAGAATAGCTTGGCGCCTATGGGCGCCAAGCTATTCTGGCACAACCCTTGAACTATCACGCTCGATCCATGTCTCGCCGTGGCGTGTCGGAGTTGAATGAGTTAATGCTTTGTATATTCATGGACTGAAATGTAGAGCGTTGGACTCTCGTCCGCAAGGTCGTGGGTTGGGACCCAGCTGGGGTCAAAATTTGCACAGACCTCTTTTCGGTCTTTGAAATGACCTTCGTAGGGGACAAAAGACGTTAAACCCTATTAACGTTTTTATGACGTAGATGAACATTTCAGGAAACTTCAGTCAGTTGTGTTCACTCAGAAGTAGCCTACCTTTGTGAAAATGAATACGTAAATATTATCCAGAAATTAGACAACACAGTGACGTGTAACTTGTAGTTATTATCAACAGTCTCTTTGTTTATACATTCTTTATCATTTTACATAAATATTTCCTGTTGCGAAACTGCGAGGGCGGTCGAGGAAACGTTTCTGTCGTTCATCCAACACCATCCCGCCACAGCAAGTGACATAGATTCTCATGAGGTCCTGCCGCTAGAAGGGACTCATGCGAATCTATGTCACTTGATGACCCCATCGGTTGCAGTCGTCTCTCAAACTGACTGAGTCAGTTGCCCGGGGTTTCGCGTGAGACTGATTTTTCTGTGATGTGGACTGTTCAAAGGAAATGGGATGTGCTGAGGACACGGTTTCGTTTTTAATTTTTAAAAATTGAAGACACTGCGCTGTGACGCACCACTGGAGTCCAATGACGTGTATAGGTCTGTCTCTCTTTATTGTGTAGCGTGAACAATAATTAAAACATTGTTAACCTTTTCCCTGCCACTGTACGCACATCATGTGTTTCTTTCTAAACACTTTTTTTCGGATACAAATCGGTCTCAGCAAGAGGCATAGATCCTCATGAGCCCCCGCATCGCGGGGGTCATGAGGATCTATGCCTCTTGCAGTTGGACCGTGTTCACTTTTTCTGGGCAGTGAAATGGTTAAAATAAATAAATAAATAAATAAAAAAAAGACGCTGCGCTGTGACTCACTACTGGAGTCCAGCTACGTAGGCCTGCCTCTATTATAAAGTGTGAACGATAATTACGACGTGGTTAACTCATTTGCGGCCAGCCGCATCCGGATGCGCGGCATAAGCCGCGCATCCGAATGCGGCTGGCCGCGAATGAGTTAATAATGCCATACATAGTGAAGGTTAGATTCAACTGATGATTCAACGCATAAAAGTGACCAAAAATGTGCCGCACAGTCCCATGCAACCCACATGACAAAGACTACACTGACAAAGTGCATCGCGGGTAATAGACGGTTATGTAGAGCGAACATCTCACTTAACCCCTTCACTGCCGAGAAAAAGTGAACACGATCCAACTGCAAGAGACATAGATCCTCATGAGCCCCCACTGTCGCGGGGGCTCACGAGGATCTATGGCTCTTCGCTGAGACCAGCTTGCATCCATATTTCAATCGTGGACGGTTGTTGGCTTTTGGTCGTTGAGTGAACGAACATTTCCGGAAACAAAAATGTACGCGCAGTGACACAGCTGAACGAAAGAACACACGAAACCATCAAGCAAAATAGTTAACTCATTCTACCCCAGACACACCACAGCAAGATAAGGATCGACCATGATAGTCCAAGGGTGATGCCAGAATAGCTTGGCGCCTATAGGCGCCAAGCTATTCTGGCATCACCCTTGGACTATCATGGTCGATCTGTGTCCTGCACTGCAAGGCAGTCTTCAGAGAACAACGGCAAAATTTAGGCATTTCGGTGTTGGGCTAGAATGAGTTAAGTCATTCTACCCCAATACCGAAATCCCCAAATTTTGCCGTTGTCCTCTGAAGACTGCACTCTAGTGCAGGACACAGATCGACCATGATAGTTCAAGGGTGATGCCAGAATAGCTTGGCGCCCATAGGCTATTCTGGCATCACCCTTGAACTATCATGGCCGATACTTATTTTGCTTTGGTGTGTCTGGGGCAGAATGAGTTAAACAAACAAAACAGTTTAAGGATTAACTCACAAACAAGAGAACAAACAAATGACGAAACATACACAAAGAAACGCACGCACACACACACACACACACACACACACACACACACACACACACACACACACACACAAGGAAAAAAAAGAAAGAAACAAAAAAAACCCGAGCTTTCTTTTTTTTTCCATTTATTGTTGTTAACGTTTTCGTTTTCTTGATCGTCACTTCTTGTTCGTCTCTCTTCTTTTTCAGTCAGTCATGTTCTGAAAACTTGAAATGATAAACAAACAAAGAAAAGAACAAACAAATATAGAAGTACACGTACACAAACACACAAAGAAAAAAAGAAAGAAGAAATAATGCAACAAAAAGAAAGAAAGAATCAATCAATAATTAATCAATCTATCCATCAATCAATCAATCAATCAATCAATCAATCAATCAGTCAGTCAGTCAGTCAATAAATCAATCAAACAAACAAACAAATTTTGAAACAAGCAAACTTTCAAACAAAACAAACAGACAAACAAACAAACAAACAAACAAAAGCAGTCACATAAACAAAGAACTAACAATACTTTTATTTGTCCTCTACACGACGCTTTATTTGTGTCTCTTGTCTTACCAGCCTCTGGTTTCTTTAACGCTGAATGTGATTAACAATATCAACATTGTTCCCAGCAACCCCGCGTCTCTAGCAGCTCTATGATATACTACCCACTGCAACGCTTTGCGACGGATCGCTTTCACCTCAACCTTTCTCAGTCTTCGCTGTTATACTTCTCCAATTCTGCAAACTGACACCGTCAACCGTCTGCAAGATGCACAGATCCTCATGAGCCCCCGCAATTGCGGGGGCTCATGAGGATCTGTGCATCTTGTTCATGAGAACTCTGCCTGGCTCAGTCTCATTCGCTGACTTTTAGTTTCATCTGAGTTACTTGCGCGGCGGACGAGGTCTCTGGGATTGTTTACTTTTATTACCTCTGTAGCGATTGATGCCACAGTTCCCCGCGTTTCTCAGGCTGCTAGAAAGGTCGCGTTTTTTTTTTTTTTGTGTCGGGTTCTCTGTCTCGTGTGTGTTCCATGTGAAATGAGGCAGTATAGGCAGAGAAGAAACATGTCCGCGTCACAGTCAATACTCACACCGAGTCCGAGTCACACACACACACACACACACACACAGCAGTGAACAGTCCGGTATACATTTAACTCAGTCGTGAACGAGTCACTGACTATTTTTGGACAAAAGTGAAGCCGACCTCTGCCAGACAAGAGGCATAAATTCTCACAAGCCCCTGCTTTCGCAGGGGCTCGTGAGAATCTATGCCTCTTGCAGATGGCAAGCGATAAGGGAGGGACTATAGAGAGGAGGTGTCGCCGGTTTTTCCTAGTTGTCACAAAGGTCGTTTAAAACGCAGCAGCAAAATGTCTTTGAGGAATACGATACTTCGAGTGAGACATCAGGATTGAACTGAAGGAATTGAAGAAATTTCTCTCTCTCTCTCTCTCTCTCTCTCTCTCTCTCTCTCTCTCTCTCTCTCTCTCTCTCTCTCTCTCTCTCTCTCTCTCTCTCTCTCTCTCCTTGTGCTCTCTATCCTTGTGCTGCCTTACATCTAACTCAATGTGTGTGTGTGTGTGTGTGTGTGTGTGTGTGTGTGTGTGTGTGTGTGTGTGTGTGTGTGTGTGTGTGTGTGTGTGTGTGTGTGTGTGGTGCAACGCATCACTCGAGTAATGACCGTCTTGCATTACTCTTGCACTGCATTGCATCTGGCACACATGTGTGCGTTCATGTGTGATTGTAACACATGACTCGAGTAACAGGCATCATGCGTTACCCTTGTGCTGCCTTACATCTGACTGAATGTGTGTGTGTCTGTATGTGTGTGTGTGTGTGTGCCGTATGTGTGTGTAATAATAATAATAATAATAATAATAATAATAATAAATTTATTTCAGTTTTTGCAGGCCATCAGGCCCATATGAACACAAAATACAATTTACAACCAGAAAATACAGGAAGGTGGTTGTAAAGAACACAATCACATAGCATTACATCAGCGCACATAAATAAACAAAAACAAAAAAGTTCAAAGCAAATCCCTCTAATTCCTTAATTTAAGGCACCCTGAAATATACATAGCAACTTTAAAGACCAGTTTATCATGTAGGTTTCCACACAGCAGCTGAACTTTGAGATCGGATGGGAATCTGTAGTAAAACAGTGGAATGTACTTTTTACGTAAAGGGGAATATTTTGGACACTCGAAAAGAAAATGACACAAATCTTCAGCCTTATGCCAATCACATGAATTACATTCTGGATTAGTGATGGGTTTTCCAAATCTGGATACTCCGTTTAAAGGTAAACGGTTACATCTAAGTAAACAAATTGCCCGCCTGAGTTCACAAGAAGTCAGCTGCCCTATGTAACTTGCTCTAAGTATTTCTGGGTGGTAATGGTGGTATGTGTGTGTGTTTGTATGTGTGTGTGTGTGTGTGTGTGTGTGTGTGTGTGTGTGTGTGTGTGTGTGCGTGCGTGCGTGTGTAATATTTTCAATTCCTCAATAGTTACAGTTGATGGTTAGTGTTCAATTGTTTACTTTTGAAGTTTTAACTTTAATCTTTCCGTTTTTAGTTGAAATCTTAGAGTTAATATTTTTTCATATAAACTATGATCATTTTAATGTTAATCTATTGTATGTGCACGTGTGAGTATGTGTGCGTGTGTGTGTGTGTGTTCGTTTGTGATTGTAACGCATCACTTATTTGTAACGCATCACTTGAGTAACAGGCACCATGCGTTTCCCTTGTGCTGCCTTACATCTGACTGAAGGTGTGTGTGTGTGCTTGTGCGCGCGCGCGCGCGTGTCTGTGTAACGCATCACTCGAGTAATGCCGGGTGTTTTACTTTATTCTTGTGCTGCCTTACAACTAGCACACTTGTGCGCATGTGCGTGTGTCAGTATGTGTGTGTGTCTGTGTGTGTGTGTATGTGTGATCCGTATTTTCTATTCCTCAATAGTTACAGTTGATGGTTAGTGTTCAATAGTTTACTTTTGAAGTTTTAACTTTACTCTTTCAGTTTTTAGTTGAAATCTTAGAGTTAATATTCTTTGATAATCTATGATCACTTTTAGGTTTATTTAAATCTAATGTATGCGCACGCGTGAGTATGTGTGCGTCTGTGTGTGTGTGGTTACGTGCGTGATTGTAACGCATCACTTGAGTAATAGGTACCATGCGTTACCGTGGTGCTGCCTTACATCTGACTGGACGTGTGTGTGTGTGTGTGTGTGTGTGTGTGTGTGTGTGTGTGTGTGTGTGTGTGTGTGTGTGTGTGTGTGTGTGTGTGTGTGTGTGTGTGTGTGTGTGTGTGCGCGCGCGCGCGCGTGCGCGTGCGAAATATTCTTCTTCTTCTTCTTATTATTATTATTATTTTATTATTATTATTATTATTATTATTTATATTAATATTATTATTATTATTATTTTTATTATTATTATTATTATTATTATTATCTCTTCTATTTATTTTTTATTTCTTTGTCATGTTACCTTTCCTGCTGTTATATTTATTTAAAATGTTATTAAGGACAGACATGTAAAAAGGCCCCTCTCTCTCTCTCTCTCTCTCTCTCTCTCTCTCTCTCTCTCTCTCTCTCTCTCTCTCTCTCTCTCTCTCTCTCTCTCTCTCTCTCTCTCTCTCTCTCTCTCTCTCTCTAATGTCAATCTAAAATAATTTGTAAGTACACGTGTCTTCGAACCAAACAATGGTGGGCAACCATCCAACCACTAAACTGCTATGACCAGCCATGCAAAGCGATTCGAGAAATAGACACATGAAGTAATGAACTAGCGGTGCAGATTCCAATGTGCCCCCCGTTGGCCTATTGCCTATTGCTCGTATTTGTTTCCTCCTTTTTCTTAACATGGCGTAAATTTGTCTAGATGTAATACTGTGATTTTAACGGGCGATTTTTCTATTTACAGAATATCACAATTTTTTTTAAATTCTGTTCCACGTCCATACAGAAATAGTTCCAGTAGTGGTTTGTTTAATTTAAACCCCTTCATTGCCGAGAATACGTGAACGCCACCCAGCTGCAAGAGGCATAGATCCTCATGAGCCCCCGCAGTTGCGGGGGCTCATGAAGATCTATGCCTCTTGCTTACACCACTTTGTGTCCAAGATCCTTAGACAAAATTGTATTCGGCACTTCTGCTTTGATTTAACACAGATTTAAAAACACCACAATCTGCGTCCTCTGGCAGCAAAGGGGTTAAAAGCCTACGTCATTAGACGAAGCAATCTGCTGTACTTGTATAGATTCAGACTACTGTGTAAACTGACGACCGTTTGACAATGGATTGTTTGACACCACAAACAGATAACACATGGGAAGACATACGGATGACGTCACTCTAATGATTGGCCACATAACTTTTCATGAAATTCATGAATGGAAAACCCGCGCAACAAATCGTTCATGACTTTAAACGTGTCATTCATAACCATAACTTTGCCACAAGGAAGCACGAAACATATTTGTGAATTTAGATAATTCACGTCCACAGAAAATGACGTCAAAGTGATTTGACATTCAACATGCAAACAGAAAAGATTGCTATCAGAGCCGGCATTCACGTGTTTTCCGCTTCATTAAAAAGCAATATAACAGTTTTAAATATAAACACGATAGTTAATAAATTCCTTCAATGCGCAAAATTGCCTCCTTTAAATTAGTGCGAATTCAGCACCGAAAAAGCCCATCAAACCAAGGAACAACTCGGGTATGACTAGGGCCAGCAAGAGGCAAATAACCTCATGAGCCCACGCATCTGCAGGGGCTCATGGGGTTCTTTGTCTCTTGCAGTAGGTGTTCGCATTTTTTCCCGGCAGTGAAGGGGTTAAACATGAGATACTGTGCAGGGCCTATTTGACATTGTTTAACTGTTCTTTGCAAAGATAGAGACATTGGTTCTCATCAGTGACGCAAAGAGTCTCGTGAGGGAAAATGTGAAATCGTCAAACGTTTAAAGCTTTAACGTATTTTGTCCTCCGTGAAGGTGATTTCAAAGACGGGGCACCGAACAGAGTCTGAACGAAATTTGACCCCAGGTGGATTCGAACCCGCAACTTCTCGGACGAGAGTCGAACCAACGCTCAACTACCTGAGCTACACGAGAATTCGAGAATAATTATTATCATAATGTAAATATATGTAATGCCTCTTGCAAATTGGTATGGACTGTCTGAGAGATAACGAGATTGACTCTAATACGTCGTATGACACGTTATAGCGAGATTGACTCTAATACGTTGTATGACACGTTATAGCGAGATTGACTCTAATACGTTGTATGACACGTTATAGCGAGATTGACTCTAATACGTTGTATGACACGTTATAGCGAGATTGTCTCTAAATACGTTGTATGACACGTTATAGCGAGATTGTCTCTAAATACGTTGTATGACACGTTATAGCGAGATTGTCTCTAAATACGTTGTATGACACGTTATAGCGAGATTGTCTCTAAATACGTTGTATGACACGTTATAGCGAGATTGACTCTAATACGTTGTATGACACGTTATAGCGAGATTGACTGTAATACGTTGTATGACACGTTATAGCGAGATTGACTGTAATACGTTGTATGACACGTTATAGCGAGATTGTCTCTAAATACGTTGTATGACACGTTATAGCGAGATTGACTCTAATACGTTGTATGACACGTTATAGCGAGATTGACTCTAATACGTTGTATGACACGTTATAGCGAGATTGACTCTAATACGTTGTATGACACGTTATAGCGAGATTGACTCTAATACGTTGTATGACACGTTATAGCGAGATTGACTCTAATACGTTGTATGACACGTTATAGCGAGATTGACTCTAATACGTTGTATGACACGTTATAGCGAGATTGTCTCTAAATACGTTGTATGACACGTTATAGCGAGATTGTCTCTAAATACGTTGTATGACACGTTATAGCGAGATTGTCTCTAAATACGTTGTATGACACGTTATAGCGAGATTGTCTCTAAATACGTTGTATGACACGTTATAGCGAGATTGTCTCTAAATACGTTGTATGACACGTTTTGCTTCTTTTGGGGTACACTAACCCGTTCAGTGCCCCCGCATAGCCGTGAGGTCCAAAATCACAGACCCGCCAGCACACATATCATTTTGCGCTAGACTGGCCAAAGATGGGATGATCTTATCTGCCTGTGTTGGGTGTTTGAGTTGTGTAGAAGGGCTTGTATTAGTACTGTAATAATATAGTCGATGCGGCCTATTTGGCTTACCAATTAAGTACTCATCTAGACTAAGCTTGTGTGTGCACAGTCAGATTCTAGCTCAAGGATTCCTGCAGCGCTCCTCGGTGTGAGGGAATAGATGGGGCTTACCTCTGCAAAGCAAGAGGCACAGAATCTCATGCGCCCCAGCGGCAGCTGGGGCTCATGAGAATC
Source organism: Semisulcospira habei (assembly GCA_036245525.1). Taxonomy (NCBI): domain Eukaryota; kingdom Metazoa; phylum Mollusca; class Gastropoda; family Semisulcospiridae; genus Semisulcospira; species Semisulcospira habei. The sequence continues at coordinate 136,631,932 of BTPG01000005.1, read as the reverse complement.
AGTGCCGCTTGCTGATGTTCCCGTGGCTGGGGTAGTGTGCTGTACTATGGACATTGTTTGTCAGCAAAACTAATCTGAAGGGCTGCCCAACCCGAAGATAATTGACATAATTGATATCGGTGATATACAAAGAGCTCTCAGTAGACCTACTTTAATAATTATGTATGCCCAGAGGAACCTAAACGGACAATGTTCGTGGAGAAGTCATTGAACTGGTCAGTTTTAACGAAGACAAGTCTGTCCTGGAGAAAACTGGACGGAGAACATTGAACCCAAAGCAGGAGATAAACACAATATGATGACGATGATGATGTTGTGATGACGACGATGATAATGATGACCCCAGTACGCAAAAGACAATCAGGTCGAAGTCTCCCGCAGTGGGCCACGCGCACCCACGCGCACTGTCGTGCGCGTGGTCCACTGCGGCCGACTTCGGCTCGACGGTCTTTGTTGAGACAGTATTACTGATGATGATGATCGAGTCTGTGGTGATGATGATGATGATGATGATGATGATGATGATGATGATGATGATGATGATGATGATGATGATGATGATGATGATGATGATGATGATATTACTGGGCAGAAGACTTAGGGCACGTTCAGCTCAGTTCGGTCAAGATGGGACCTTTGCGTTCGAAAAGGTCCATACGCGATCCGCCCCACCCATCAGAAGATCTTAAGATCTTAAGATCTTAAGATCTTAAGAGAGTTCTTTTCAATATCGTGCCAATATTGGTCAGGCTTACGATGAATCTCTCGCGGCCTTTCAAGTCTGTCAAACGCCCGCTGCACCTCTGCTAAGGAGGCAAGGGAACGACTGACTGTGTAGTGCCCTTGGCTCTGTTCTGGGAAAACGAGGGCGAGGTCACTGACACTGGTAATGCAAGGTGGAATAAAGGATGGGACAAACCAAGAAACAGAACGACGATTTTAATGATAATTAAAGCCAATCATCGTGTGTCAAAATGGTTGTTGTGATGCGTCTAGTGTGGTAGCGCAGTGGTAGTGCTTGAGTCACTTCTTGCTCTCGGCTCGGAGGGCAGAATGCGTCAGTCTCTCTCTGCCAGTACATAGCCTCTCCAACAACAAGCCCCATGTAGTGCCTCCTCGCGGCGACACACGGTAACTGAGCACCTCACGGACTCAGGCTGAACTACAGGGGACTCGGAGGAGGTCTGGCCCCAAGACACGCGGCATGCAGGCCCACCGGTGTGTGGATAGGCCCTGATGCCCGTGATCCTGACTCCAAACTATGGGTAAATAGCCCCACTGCCTTGTGGGTGCCTCGGGAGAGGCAAAGGCTAGGGAGCAAACCCCGACAAAAACCAGCCAATGACCAACGAAGTCGGAGTGTCGCTGACAATGCCATAGTGTGGAAACCCGTCAGGGAAACGAGCACACACGCAACCCGCATGGATCATTATGCCTCAGGTGGATATTAATCTTGATATCTGAGGCACAACCTCGGGAACGCTGAAAAAGAAGAAGAAGAAGAAAAGCCAATCATCCACCTGAATATTAAACGTTTTTTGTTTTTGTTTTTATTTTTGTTTTGTTTTTTGTGTTTGTTTAATTTCTCGTAATCGACATTTTCTTTCTTCTTTTTCTCTGGCTTTCGCTTTTTCTGCCGTCCTGCTTTTTTTTTTTTTTTTCCTTTTTTCTTCTCAGTATTTTTTTCTTTCTCTCTTGTTATCCCACTTTCCTTGCCTGCGTCGAATCAGGTGGCATATACGAAATCAATCACGAATTCATTATTTGTCGCGAAGTTAGCAAACTCTGATTGGGAAGCTGTCAACAGACCACGACAACCATCAAGTTCTCTCTCGCTCTCTCTGTCAAAAACAACTGCAGGCAAAAACAAAAACAAACAGTTAGCTGAATGACTTCGGCCCGAAATCGACCGTCGTTGGCCTGCGCAAAATAGTGCGCGGCCCAACTTCGGATGACGTCGGCCCGAGGACCTTGTGTCCGCTTGGCAGATTGCAGGAAAATGTCACATTTTGTCGATCAGTTCTAACACCTTAGTCCATTTCCCTTTGTCAGACAAACACACACAAAACCAACTCCGCATTGCGCCGTTTCCTTTTATCCAGACACTTTCTCGGGCAAAAGGCATAGATTCAGTCTCATGAGCCCCTGCATCCTGCAGGGGCTCATGAGAATCTGTGGCTCTTGCTGACCGTACCGCTATTGGCTTCAGCTGCTTGCCGAACTGATTTAGGGCGGGCGTCTTCATCAGCGTTTTTAAAAAAAAATATTAAAAAAAGCAAACCAGTCAGCAAGCATCAGGTGCGAAATCGACAAGTTCGATGATTGGCGGCTTCGCACTGTGTAATTTGCATCTCACGCGCTCTGTACCAGTCGATGCAGGAATGAGGCTACGCTTCGCCCCAAATGAGGCAAAACATGCCAACCTATTTTTTCTTTTACAAGTATTACCCTTTCACTTTCAACACGATTTTTCTTCGTGCAGATGTGACATGCATTAGAGAGAATAATATAGTACCGGAGAAGGATCACAACAGTAAACTCCGTATATAACAAATCGCCAGAGGACCCAAGTTTTCTTCTTGTTATATCCGAGGTTTGTTATAAGCGAAGTCATTTACGTTGAAAAAAAAACGTGCTTTTGGGACCTGTGAAAAAGTGTTGCTATAACCGATTTTCGTATTATCCGACCTTGTTATAAGCGGAGTTGACTGGGCACTTAGAATTTACGAATACCTTAGATATGATTTTCGTCATTCGTGGTTAACTCATTCAGACCGACGGCCGTATTTCCCAAATTTTGGAGGTGTCATCTAATGACTATGCACCAGTTGCAGGAGATGGATCGACTATGATTATTCAAGGGTAGTGCCAAATTAGCTTGGCGCCGACAGCTACCCTTGAATTATCATGGTCGACCCATCACCTGCTGTAGTGCGTCAGGGCTGAATGGGTTAACCCCTTACGGCCAGTGGACGCAAACTGTGTTTCTGAAACTATTGTAAATTCAGCGTCAAAGCTCCCCAGCCTTCAAAGGGGCTAACATGGATACCGTATGGTCTCAGCAAGAGGCATAGACATCCTCATGAGGATCTCTTGCGGCATTTGGGACGGCGGCGTTCGATTTCTCGGGGCAGTGACTAGGAAGTTAAAAACATCGCCGTGACACCTGAAACTTGAACTATTATATAGAAAATTCTGAATGGCTGAGTTTGTGAATGTTCGTTAGTCGTGCTTGACAGAATGAATGTCAGCGTAAAGCGCAGACACTACCTCTCCCCTAGCCCCAACCTCACACCAACGTACCACTTTATCAGAGATGAATCGACTGTGTTAGCTGAAGAGTTGTGCTGTGATAGCTGAAGACTTGTGCCTGATTAGCTTGGCGCCTTCAGGCGCCAAGCTAATTAGGCACAACTCTTCAGCTGTCACGGTCGAAAAATGTCCAGCTTCTTCTATACGTATGTAGTGATCATAGAAACAAGTTCTTGAATGTGAATAACTTGGCTGCGGACGCGTGAGGAATACTTTCTACGTGTCTGGGTCTCGACAGATGCCGTGTCGATGGCCAGTCGATACTACCTTTGAACTTCCGGCAGGAAAGTCTGGTGCCTTGTCTTTGTAGCCCGTATTTTCTTTCTTAACTATAAAAAAAAAAAAACAAAGCAAAACACTTCACCGCCACTGGACGCAGATTTTGTTTAGTATCATCGTCTAAGATCGGCAGCCGTCAGCAAATGAACGTGGATACTAAGTGGTTTCAGCAAAAGGCATAGATCCTCATGAGCCCCCGCGAATGTGGGGGCTCATGAGGATCTACGCCTTTTGCATTTAGGTGATGTTCAACTGATTTGTTTTGGCAGGAAGACGTTGAACAGACTAGCAGACTTCACCTTGCACACCGGAATGACGTTGTCAAGCCTCTCACTCTTTTGCTCAGATTCCAAGCGAGGACAGGCTGGGCTGAAAATAACCTATGTAGCATTAACCCTTTGCGTGTCGGTCGCGGTTTCTGTCGCGATGATTCCTGTAGGAATCATGGCGACAGAAGCCGCGACTGACACGCGAAGTGTTAAAGCGACCATTTCACGGCAGTCAAAGGTTTACTTCTTCACAATATCTCCTCTATAAATACTTGGTATGTTTTACAATAATGCTGAACGCATGGGATAGCTTAACGTTTGTTTAATTTTTAGTTTGAATCTCATAAAATGAAAGACTTTCTTTTTGCTCATGTCCTCCTGTGTACACAGAGGAGCTCCATCCGTTGCACACACAGGGCAGTATAACACCTCTTTTACGTGTACCTACTCACGTGGATTGTGATAAGAAGGGTAGAATAGATTTAGCAGAGGCGAGACAACATTGAGAACTTTTGTATTGATGAATTTCAACCATCCGTAGTATTGGCGAATTTTAACAATCAAAGCCTGCCCTGAATACGGCAACGTTACGCTTTTATCACGTATTGTATTTTCTTACGGTCGTTTGCTCGCTCGCCACATGCGCTACCGAGTGAAAACAGAACTTTACGCATTTTTTTTTTTTAAGTGGACCAAAAAATCCTCAGAACGATAATAACTGGCATGTGACTATTTAACCAAATAGCAAATTCTGGACGCATCGAACAGCATCTTACACCATTTGTCTCCGCCTATTGTCTTCAACCAAGAACACTTCGCGCGCTCCCGGCAGCACGCGAAATAATTACCTATTGCTTCTAACGACGATAATCACTATTTTCGCAACAGTGCACCATTTAGTTCAAGGCACTAATTTCTTCATCACCCCTCCCCCCGCCCCCTTCCACACACACACACAAACAAACAAAAAACAAATTTAAAAAAAATATTTAAAAAAAATCACAAAGTACAAAACCTTCGGGTTTATGTGGGCCTCAGTCGGCCCGCGCACGGATGTGCGCGGGCCTACTGCGGCATACGTAGGCCCGACAAATGTTTGACTACTGGGATGTTCTCTTGATGAGAGCGGTTATGCCACTGATTAGAGATGGTTCGACTTTCTTGTACGAGTGACTCAACTTTTGTCGAGCACTGTATCGACGTTGTATAACCTGCCTTCAAAAGAAACGGAAATATTGACGCTGCGCTGCAAGTCAAATACTAGGCGGCGTTGGAGTGCTCGTCACAAGGTATGTTGCAAAACAAAGGGAGACTCCCCTGTAATTATCGTCATCTGACCAGAAGTACTGCGTCATGTCGTACGAAACCAAGTTTTCCACACACGGCACGTTCAAGCGGCATAGATCCTCGTTGAAGCTTTTAAGCCAGAGGAGAGGCATGGGTGCGGCCCAGGAGGCATGAGTGAAGCCCTGTTGCTGCTAGAGGCTCGTGAGGATCTATGCCTCACGTCTGAGGTTCCCAAAGCGGAAGGCATCACCATTCCTTGATCAAACGACTGTGTGCTGGTCTGTGCTGAGACCCCTTTACTGCCGGTAGACGCAGGTCATGTTTCTCAAATCTTTGTTCATTTAACTCATTCTACCCCAGACACACCACAGCAAGATAAGGATCGACCATGATAGTTCAAGGGTGATGCCAGAATAGCTTGGCGCCTATGGGCGCCAAGCTATTCTGGCATCACCCTTGAACTATCATGGTCGATCTGTGTCCTGCACTGCAATGCAGTCTTCAGAGGACAACGGCAAAATTTGGGGATTTCGGTGATGGGGTAGAATGAGTTAACGCCGAAGAGGCCCAGCCGTCCCAGTCCCAACCGTCGAAGGAACACGGATACACAGTCTTGTCAGCAAGAGGCAACTGCGGGGGCTCATGAGGATCTATGTCTCTTGCAGTTGGATCGTGTTCACTTTTTTTTTAGTACTCAAACCAAGGGGAATCACAGCGCTGGACAGACAACAGTTAGATCCCCTGCCCCCGCCTATCAGGCACCCAATCGCCAGCCCACAGAGAAATACGCAGGTATAGAATAAGACAATCATTTCCATTCCTAATAAGAATGGATCAGGTCTCTTATATAACCCATGTCTTTCTCCGGAACTTAGGAAGTAGGCAGGAGAAACATACATACACAAACATGAAGGTGCGCTACTATATGTGGTCGGGTAAAGACCCTGATTTCCCACAGTAGATGCACAGAACATTACACAACAATGTAACGATACAAATTTTGCCTCGAGTTATACATGATACTCACAAACCAGATAGGTGAGGCTAGCGCTGGCAGAATTGTCAGTACTCAAACCAAGGGGAATCACAGCGCTGGACAGACAACAGTTAGATCCCCTGCCCCCGCCTATCAGGCACCCAATCGCCAGCCCACAGAGAAATACGCAGGTATAGAATAAGACAATCATTTCCATTCCTAATAAGAATGGATCAGGTCTCTTATATAACCCATGTCTTTCTCCGGAACTTAGGAAGTAGGCAGGAGAAACATACATACACAAACATGAAGGTGCGCTACTATATGTGGTCGGGTAAAGACCCTGATTTCCCACAGTAGATGCACAGAACATTACACAACAATGTAACGATACAAATTTTGCCTCGAGTTATACATGATACTCACAAACCAGATAGGTGAGGCTAGCGCTGGCAGAATTGTCAGTACTCAAACCAAGGGGAATCACAGCGCTGGACAGACAACAGTTAGATCCCCTGCCCCCGCCTATCAGGCACCCAATCGCCAGCCCACAGAGAAATACGCAGGTATAGAATAAGACAATCATTTCCATTCCTAATAAGAATGGATCAGGTCTCTTATATAACCCATGTCTTTCTCCGGAACTTAGGAAGTAGGCAGGAGAAACATACATACACAAACATGAAGGTGCGCTACTATATGTGGTCGGGTAAAGACCCTGATTTCCCATATATGTATCGTTACATTGTTGTGTAATGTTCTGTGCATCTACTGTGGGAAATCAGGGTCTTTACCCGACCACATATAGTAGCGCACCTTCATGTTTGTGTATGTATGTTTCTCCTGCCTACTTCCTAAGTTCCGGAGAAAGACATGGGTTATATAAGAGACCTGATCCATTCTTATTAGGAATGGAAATGATTGTCTTATTCTATACCTGCGTATTTCTCTGTGGGCTGGCGATTGGGTGCCTGATAGGCGGGGGCAGGGGATCTAACTGTTGTCTGTCCAGCGCTGTGATTCCCCTTGGTTTGAGTACTGACAATTCTGCCAGCGCTAGCCTCACCTATCTGGTTTGTGAGTATCATGTATAACTCGAGGCAAAATTTGTATCGTTACATTGTTGTGTAATGTTCTGTGCATCTACTGTGGGAAATCAGGGTCTTTACCCGACCACATATAGTAGCGCACCTTCATGTTTGTGTATGTATGTTTCTCCTGCCTACTTCCTAAGTTCCGGAGAAAGACATGGGTTATATAAGAGACCTGATCCATTCTTATTAGGAATGGAAATGATTGTCTTATTCTATACCTGCGTATTTCTCTGTGGGCTGGCGATTGGGTGCCTGATAGGCGGGGGCAGGGGATCTAACTGTTGTCTGTCCAGCGCTGTGATTCCCCTTGGTTTGAGTACTGACAATTCTGCCAGCGCTAGCCTCACCTATCTGGTTTGTGAGTATCATGTATAACTCGAGGCAAAATTTGTATCGTTACATTGTTGTGTAATGTTCTGTGCATCTACTGTGGGAAATCAGGGTCTTTACCCGACCACATATAGTAGCGCACCTTCATGTTTGTGTATGTATGTTTCTCCTGCCTACTTCCTAAGTTCCGGAGAAAGACATGGGTTATATAAGAGACCTGATCCATTCTTATTAGGAATGGAAATGATTGTCTTATTCTATACCTGCGTATTTCTCTGTGGGCTGGCGATTGGGTGCCTGATAGGCGGGGGCAGGGGATCTAACTGTTGTCTGTCCAGCGCTGTGATTCCCCTTGGTTTGAGTACTGACAATTCTGCCAGCGCTAGCCTCACCTATCTGGTTTGTGAGTATCATGTATAACTCGAGGCAAAATTTGTATCGTTACATTGTTGTGTAATGTTCTGTGCATCTACTGTGGGAAATCAGGGTCTTTACCCGACCACATATAGTAGCGCACCTTCATGTTTGTGTATGTATGTTTCTCCTGCCTACTTCCTAAGTTCCGGAGAAAGACATGGGTTATATAAGAGACCTGATCCATTCTTATTAGGAATGGAAATGATTGTCTTATTCTATACCTGCGTATTTCTCTGTGGGCTGGCGATTGGGTGCCTGATAGGCGGGGGCAGGGGATCTAACTGTTGTCTGTCCAGCGCTGTGATTCCCCTTGGTTTGAGTACTGACAATTCTGCCAGCGCTAGCCTCACCTATCTGGTTTGTGAGTATCACTTTTTTTTTGCAGTTTTTTTTTCAGTTAAATCATCCCACCTTTAGTCTTACTATGAATCAGTAGAAAAAATATTTTTAAAAGGGTCCTGATTACGTAAACACGCCGGATGCAAATGACTCCCAAAGATGTGTGCCGTATATATCATCGTGGACTCCAGAGACTCATGGGGATCTATGCTTAGTTGGCAGACGACTGGCGTTGACACAAGAAATGAACTGCACTTAATTTAATTATACGTACAGCGTTCCTTCAGAGAGGATTTGGGTATTTCAGGAAGTCAGAGCAGCCCAGCAAAGGGACAACCTTTCTGTCAAAGTGTACAAGAACAATGGTCAGGAACCACAGACGTCTTCGGGTACCATTCCAGGCTGCCTTTCCTTGCTAACGCTTTCTTGTAAAGTTGTTCGTGCCTAATCGCGCTTTTGGATAGTTCGAAACTATTGCGCATGTGCCTGAAAAATGCGCACGTATGTAGTCAAAGATGGTCCGCTGTCGACCGGAAGAGATAACTCCTGTCCATACTGGCGTTAGTTGTCCAACCTTGGCAGATAAGACGTGCTTTGTGGTCTATTTTAATGGTCCGTTCTTCAAATAGTCAGTAATCAAATCAGTTCTAAATATTGTTCCGCTGTACACCGTATACTTCTAGATTGATCGATAAAGGGACCTATATAAAAAGCTTTGCGCTTCCAATCTTCAGACGCCATACTAACCAGGTAATACCCATACATTACCGTGGTCTATCCTATCATGGATTAACCGTAGCTCATTAACTCATTCCTTGCCAACGGACTACCATTTGTTTCTGAAATCTGTGTTCACTGGGCGACCAAAAGACACAACTGTCCGAAAACATGAACACAAAGTGGTTTCAGCAAGAGGCAAAGATCCTCATCAGTCGCGGGGGCTGATGAGGATCTATGCCTCTTGCAGTTAAATCTCGTGAAGGGGTTAACAGACAATTTACTCTCCGATCAAAGCGTTTCAATGTTAGTTGGTATGGAGTTAACTCATTCTAAACGTGTCGCAATACATTTGAGACATGCTTCATCCGGATACGCGTATCCGGATGAAGCCTGCTCGTCTCAAGTGTTAAGGTTCGGCTGCACTGCCAGTTTTTTTGGGTTTTTTTTTAATGAATTTGTGGGCTAAAACAAAAATTCCTCACTTTTTTTCTTTTGTGTGTGTGTGTGTGTGTGTGTGGTTTTAAGAATTTAAGCCTCATTTATAAACCATCTGCTAATCATTCTTTAAGTTTTACTATAAACAATCACTGACTTTATGATAATGGATTTTAAAATCGCTGCTTCTTTCAACCAATCATTCTGTCAACTTAAAAAATAAAACTTTTTTTTAAGTAAAGGGAAAAATTACCCACACAAAACTGTGAGTAAGTGGCTAAATATATTTTTTTTTCTTTCGTCGTCAATCCAAACCATGTACTTTGTACTTTGCGACAATAGGCCACAAGGTCCAAAATTACGGACCAATTCACGTATCGATTTTTGATTGTTTTCTGTTTTGCGGGATGGAGAATGACAAAGACTGTTGATCCCCCCTCTTTTCCATCGCACATCGATCGCTCCAATCTGTCTCATGAAAATGTCGATTTGAGTGAGGACGGATCGAGCAGATTCTAATTTTCATCGCGAAAGTTTACTAAAAAATGTAAGAAAACTTTAATGGGAAAATATTTAGTTTTAATACTTTAAAAAATCGACTCGAATTCCATCGTCATCTTTTCACACCAAGAGCCAAGTGACACGGTCCAGAGTCGTCTGCGCGGTGAGCACGGCTTACAAGTCACGGAAGATGGATAGCAAGAGGCAAAGATCGTCATGAACCCCCGCGTTTGCGGGGGCTTATGAGGATCTATGCCTCTTATATTTGTGTGCTGTTTCCTGTGTTTTACGCGGTTAACTGTCATTGCCGCTTCAATTTTTACAGTTCCCCTTGGAAATGAATGAGTTAATGTGACGCTTATAAACTCACTTATAAACTTTATAAAAAGTTAATGTAAAACAGAAATTGTTTTTTGGAGATGTGATGGGGCGCGGGGAGGGGGGGTGGAGGGGGGAGGGGGAGGAGAGAGAGATAAAAACAAAAGTACAAATAAATGGAGTGTTAACTCATTCAGCCCGAAGGCCGTATTTCTCAAATTTTGGAGGCGTCATCTAATGACTATGCACCAGTTGCAGGAGATCGATCGACCATGATAATTCAAGGGTAGTGCGAGATTAGCTTGGCACTACCCTTGAAATATCATGGTCGACCCATCTCCTGCTGTAGGGCGTCAGGGCTGAAAGGGTTAACCGTTGCATTTTATGCATCATGTCTTTGATGTACGTGCGGACTGCGTCAGTGGCCTAGATATTTCAAACATCAAAGAGACATTTGACATTTGCTGACCATTGACAAAAATAACAGTTTATTCTGTTTCAGAGCAACGGCCGTCTATGCCGTTCGATCACTGTCGCGCTCATACACTACAGTTGTTTTGCTGTTGTTGTTGCTGCTGTCGTGCGTGGCGTTTGTTTGTTGTTGTTGCTGGGATTTGTTTGTTTGTTTGTTTGTTTGTTTCTTTGTTCTGTTGTTTGTTTTTGTTTGTGTTTGTTTGTTTGTTTGTTTTGGTTTTGTTTTTTTTAGTTTCTTTTGTTATTTTTTGTTTAATTTTTTGTTTGGTTGGTTGGCTTATGTGTGTTGTTGTTTTTTTTTTGTTTGTTTGTTTGATTTTGGTTTTGTTGTTGTTTTTGTTGTTTTTTGTTGGTTTTTTTGTTTTCTTTTTGTTTCTTTTTTGTTTGTTTGTTTTTTGTTTCTTTTTTGTTTGTTTGTTTTGTTTTGTGGTGTTTTGGTTTTGTGGGTTTTTTTGTTTGTTTTGTTTTGTTTGTTTGTTTGTTTGTTTGTTGTTGTTTTTGTTTTGCTTTGTTTGGGTTTTTTTTTGTTTGTTTGTTTTTTTGGTTTTTGTTGTTGTTTTTGTTGTTGTTGTTGTTTTGGGGGGTCTTTGTACGGATTTTTGCTTTTGTTCTTTGTTTTGTTTGGTTATTTGGTTGTCGGTTTTTTTTGGATTTTTAAAAATTATTTATTTATTTTTCGGGGGGGGGGGGGAGGGGGGTTCATTTTTTTTGGGGGGGGGGGGGATGTTTGTTTTGGGCCAGAATGGGGTGGGGGGCGGTTATAGGAGCTCTTTGACGTTCCTAACATCGCAGCAGCCTTCTCTTTCTGTTGAATCTGGTCGCTAAATCTGCAACAGCTGTCTTTCCAGAAGTCTCTAGCCTCCTGTTTGCTCAGTTAATAAGTCCAACTAATCTAACTCCCAGTGTGCTCTGTTGAATCGCAGAGGATGAATTTGGAAATGATAATCGAAGTTTGGGGCCTAGCTTGGCAACAGTTACTACTGTTTGAACTGTCATTTGTTAAACTTCTAGTTCAGCGGACGCTTGCATTACAGAAAACCAAACAAGCTCACCTAATTATATGACATGACGCCTTCATATCCATACAACAAGATGGAGAGAGACTGCACGCTGGTATACGTACATCGCCTCTTTATAATATCCTGGATCCCGGCAACTCTATCAAAACAATATAATGGGCCAGCCAAAGACATAGATCCTCATGAGCCCCACAATTTGCGGGGGCTCATGAGGATATATGCCTGGTCTTGCAGATGCTTCATTCACTCTCGCAGCTGTCTGCCGTCTTCATTCCTGTTCAGTTCTTCTTCCCGCAGCTGTCTGCGTCTTCATTGTTTTTGCGCATCGATAGACGGGCAATGAATGCAGTGCCAATACAACACCTTGGAAGGCACCCTGAGGCTTCTTTGTTTCTCTGGCTAAAGATCCTGGTGCCAGTAGCATGAGCGAGCTTAGTCCTGCGCCAGCCACTACGCAAGGTGCTCTGCTACAGCGGAGCACCTTGCGTAGTGGCTGGCGCAGGACTAAGGTCACTCGTGCAACTAGCCCTCGGTTGTTTTTCTGTCTGCCGCGGCTTAACTTGATGCCAGCGTTTACCGGTAGACAGAATACCGCAGAGACCGGCGTAGTGTGGATTAATTGAGCGATCCTTCTTTTCCTGTCTCAGTAGTGTATGCCGGAGAGGCCTGGATCCTAACGCTGGAGAACTTTCTTCTTCGCATAACAGTCCTGCGCCAGACAGATGTAGATGCCGATCTTATCTACACTGTCTCTGCTCAGACCCACCCACATCTGTTCAAAGATGTGAATGCCACCGATCTCGGCAAACAAGAAGAATAGATTCTCATGAACTCCTGCAGCCGCAGGAGCTCTTGAGAATCTTATGCTTCTTGTTATTGGTGTTGGCTAGCTTCAGTCTTTGTGTTGTGTGTAGGTCGGCTTATGTTTGCATTTGCATGCTCAGGTGAGGCAAGTCCGAGCTCTATGCACAGTCTCCTCATAAGCTATGTTGTTTTGTACGCGTAAAAGAGAGCTGGGGCTGACATCACTGCTGGCACGACATTATTTTACTAAAGTTACTGACAAATAATAAGAAATGAGCAAACCTGTAGTCTCTAAGCCCGCGGAATGGGTTTCAGTGACTGGGCGTGGAGGTTGCAGGTGTCTGTTGAACTAGTGGGCCTAACATCCGAAGCCGCTAAGCAACGGTGCTCCTCTACTCAGTGGCGTGTGCATGATTTAAGACCGGCCACTCTTGCAGCAGCTGGCCCCTGCAGGGTTCAGTTACTTAAGTGAGCTTAGTTCTGCGCCAGCCACTAAGCAAGGCGCCCCGCTATCGCGGAGCACCTTGCTTAGTGTCTGGCGCAGGACTGAGCTCACTCATGTAGCCGCCGGGCTTGACACATAAGTGTGACTGAAACTATTCGTCTCATTCGTGTCAGTATCACCATCAAGGACAATTTATTTCTCGACTCCTCAAGCTCGGCCATCAGAAAAGTCTCAACCCACAACTTCAGTCCAACCTAGCTTTAACGAGAAGGTTCGACAACGAGCAGCAGCGAGTGTTTGTGGACAGATTGAGGAGGGATCAAATGCATTGATTAAAATTCAGACACGTGCTTCAGTTTCGTATACTCGGGTTTGCCGTGACTCGTGAAAGGCCCTCGTCGTGAGCTGTGATTGGTGTTTTAGTCACAGAATCGTGATGTCTCGGCAGATCTGAAGTTTCGTGATACGTGATGGACAAAACGAAGGCCTCTTGATTCGAAGCCGTGACAGTAACACCCTACAACTCCTCCCTCCCTCCCCCCCCCCCCACACACACACACACCCATCCCCCTCCCGTCTTACTGCTCGAATGCCTTGCAAAAATCACTGAGGGATGCTAAAAAAGAAAAAAATAATTTAAAAGGCCACTGTACCGCTCGTTGTGCTTCAGTTGCAACAAAAGACGATCGGCTGTCCTCCGCCGGTGAGAGATAATTAGCCAGTTTAGTCTTATCCAGTGTGCAAAAGGTCATCAGGCCTCGAAGGCCGCCGCTGGCCCGCGCACGCCTGTGCGCGGGTCAGCGGCGGCCGTCATCGGCCCGATGACCTTTTGCTTATTTTATCGTCTTAATGCCCTCAGGGGGGTAAAACTTATCTGGAGGGCTGATCTTACTGGAAGATGATAGAGCGGCAACTGGTGCGCATACAGGCGGGGGCGGGGGGTGGGGAGCGGGTGGGGGGAGGGGGCGGGGTATAATGTGGGCTGGTCTGTAATTTCGAACCTTACGGCTGACGCCGTAAGATTCAAAATTACAGACCAGCGCGCATGTGAGCGAAGTAAAGAATAAAAAGCATTAGTCGAGGCGTGCTGACTATTTATTTGACAAAAGAACAAAAAAAAAAGTCACTAAGCTTTCTGCATTACCATTTATTATTTCCTAACCTGAGAGCCGGAGGGGGCGACACTAAAAAAATGAAGTTAGGTCTTTGTTGAATACTTTGACTTTGAATATCTATTGTTTGTTTGAAACGTGAGAACGTCAAGAGATATGAGGGTATGCGGCCGTGACACGCCTTTTGGAAAATCTAAACACAAAGATACAGTTACCAGTCAGATCATCTGCACGTATAGTGAGCTACCAGCATGGCGCGAATAAGACGCACAACTTCTTGACAAGTCGCATAATGCTACTTATTATCATATCGCATTTCTTTTTTCTTTATTTCTTGGTACATTTATTCATTCATTCATTTGTTTGTTTTTTTTTTTGTTTGTTCGTTTGTATTGTTTAGTTGTTCGTTCGTTCATCTGCACGTATAGTGAGCTACCAGCATGGCGCGAATAAGACGCACAACTTCTTGACAAGTCGCATAATGCTACTTATTATCATATCGCATTTCTTTTTTCTTTATTTCTTGGTACATTTATTCATTCATTCATTTGTTTTTTTGTTTGTTTGTTTTTTCGTTTGTATTGTTTAGTTGTTCGTTCGTTCATTTGTTCGTTAGTTCGTTCGCTCGCTCGCTCGCTCGCTCGTTCGTTTGTTTACTTTTGTTTGTTTGTTTGTTCGTTCGTTCCTTTGTTTCTTTGTTTGTTCTTTCGTTTGTTTGTTTGTTTGTTTGTTTGATTGATTGTTTGATTGTTTGATTGTTTGATTGTTTGATTGTTTCATTGCTTGATTGTTTGCTTCTTTGTTTCTTTGTTTCTTTGTTTTATATGCTATGCAATGCAACTGAGGAAGTAGAGAAACTAATTGAACATAGAACTTAATAATGATTGCGCTATATAATTAATATGTATCAGTCGGCGTTGTGATGCGGTTAGTCAAAGCGGAAATTTAAATAAAGTCCTTGAGGACTTCTTGTCCTTTTCCACGAATTCAGCTAATATTCTAGTGATAACGTAGAAGCACCGCACACTTCGCGTTATGAAACTCAACTCACCACACAAGATGAACGGCAAGAGGAAAGTACAACCCACCAGCAGCAAAATGTATTCGGGCCCACGAAGGCCGCTGTGGGCCAGCGCACAGCTTACTGAAAGGCGCGAGACGTGACGCAGAAAAAAAAGAAGAAAAAAAACCCTGATTTATTATTGAAGATCTCCGGTATTGACACAAGTATAGGCCTACATACCTGTTGCCAATAGTTGAATACTACCACTACCAGTCACGTCAAATTCCTTGTCGGTTAACCCTTATTAGCTGTCGGTAACGGTTTTTGTCGCGATGAATCCTGCAAGAATCATCGCGGCTAAAACTGCTCAGTACCGACAGCCAAAGGGTTCATTCATTGAAAGGCGCACCGCATCAATAGCTATTGATGCGGTGTGCCTTTGTATGAGTTTTGTGTCTGAGGCCGAAGTGAGAATGACAGCAAATACAGCATCCTGGATGGGTCCAGGAAGTGAGGGAATGAAAGGGATTTTTTTAGTTACTTTGACACCTTTCGTGCGTTGGTTTGTGATTTTGGACCTTATTGCCTGAACCCATAGGTCCAGAATTACAGGCCAGCGCAAATTTCATACTTCAACGACTTTCTTTCTTTAAAAAAAAAAAAAAAAAAAAAAAAAAAAAAACATGAAATGGCTGACTGCTACGAAGACGTGAAAAACTGGATGACTGCAAACAAGCTTAAACTGAATGACGACAAAACGGAAGCCATGCTGGTAGGCACTCGCCAGAAACTTTCCCAGCTCCCTCCCTCCCTCCACCTTCAACTCGACAGCACCCCCATCTCCCTCTCTGACTCGGCCAAAAACCTCGGCGTTATCCTCGATTCCTCTCTTTCCATGACCAGCTTCGTCTCCGCCACGGCCCAGGCATGCTACTTCCACCTCGGCCGCATCAGTCAGATCAGAAAATACCTCACTACCGAAGCTGCCACCAAACTTGCTGTCTCTCTCATCCTATCTCGCATCGACTACTGCAACTCTCTCCTTTCCGGCCTCCCTCACTCCACCACCTTCACCCTCCAGCGCGTCCAGAACAATGCTGCCCGCCTCGTCCTCAGAAAGAAAAAAATCCGGCCACATCACTCCCCTGCTCAAACTCCTTCACTGGCTTCCAATCCCCCTACGCATCCAATACAAGATTCTGTCTCTCTGCTACAAATCCCTAAACAACTGCGCTCCCGCTTATCTCTCAAACTTACTTCACCCCTACACTCCTCCCCGCTCCCTCCGCTCCGCCTCCGACCCTCTCTGCCTCCACATCCCCCGCACCAAACTCAGCACTTTCGGCCCCCGCTCCTGCTCAGTATACGGTCCATCCACCTGGAACACTCTCCCACTCTCTCTCCGTCAGAAACACTCTCTCTCTCTCTTCCTTCCTGGGGTCCGCCCTCAAAACTCACCTCTTTCAACAGTTCTAGCGCTATACCACCACACTCCCCACCCTAAGCAGACTGTCGTAATGTATTTCACTATTTGTGGTACGTGAGTCGTTGTCTAAAGCGTGCGCATGCGTGCGCGAGTTGTGATTGCGCGCATAGAGTTAAAATTATTATAAGATAAGCGCATTATAAATTCCGTAATTATTATTATTATTAAATGTCGAAAATTTTTCGAATCATATGTCAGCACAAAGAGTCGATTTCGCTTTAAAGAAACTTTTCATTTGAGCGTTCTGTGAATTTACAACTTATTTCTGAAGCCGTAAGATCCAAGATCACACACAGACCAGCGCAAATGTCATACCTCAACGGCGTTTTTCTTTTTAACTCATTGGCGGCCAGCCGCATCCGGATGCGCGGCTTATGCCGCGCATCCGGATGCTGCTGGCCGCGAATGAGTTTTACAAAAAATGATAATGTCGAATAAGTCCGAAATCATAATTAAACACGTGTCGTATGTCAGCATACACATTCTACTTCACTGATAATAAGGTCGGCTACACCAAAATATAGGATATAACGACCTTTTTTTTTTCCAGAGGTGCTGACAAAACATTTTCTATACAAATTATTTCGCTAATAAACTACTTCGGATATAACCACGAGAATATTTGGGTCCCCAGGCGATTTTTGTTATGCGAAGTTTACTGTGTGTATTTATGTATATATATTCGGACGATCACAACAAAGTGACGTTATTTGAATCATCAGAATCCCTCTAGTGTTTCCAATGATTCCAATGATGTCGCGTTTAGTTTGCTCGTCAGTATAGATCTTCCATTGATCTCGCCTTCTATACTCACGAGTAAAAGAAATGTGATATTTTTTGAAATCCTCGGAAACACTAAAGTGTTTACGAAGGTTCCCAAAATATCGCATTTCCTTTGCACGTCAGTATAGATATAATTTTCATTTACATTCACGTGCTGGTTTGTGATTTTAGACCTTCTTCCTCAAACCCGTAAGGGTTTAGCTTATAGAACGGCACACATTGATACTTCAACAGACTTTTTTTAAAAATCTAACTTCGACTTTCCAACTGCAAGAGGCAAAGAACTTCATGAGCCCCGGCAGATGCGGGGGCTCATGAGGTTCTTTGCCTCTTGTTGGCCCCTATTTGTATTCGTGTTCCTTGGCTAGAGTGAGTTATTTGCCAATGACTTCGCCATGGCCTTAAAAGACATAATTTAATTGATGTGTTCTGACAGGAAAGAAGCTCTGCAGCCGCCACATCCGCTGTTGTTTAGTGTTGAATTGGCCATTGTTCTAAAAGTCATTATTGATGTCTTCTGGTTTACTGTATCCGGCATTACATTTTTCCCAAGAGCCCATGTTTTCTCATTATCTGCCGGATATTGCAAACTCTTCCGCATTGCACAACTTGGGTGACAGGTACGGGAAAAGTGCTTGTCAATAGTTCAGAAAACTTCACAAAAGCACAGAATTTTCGGTGGGGAAAAAAGAGTGGATGATGAGAACTGTGACTATCCTTACACTGGTGTCCTGGTCTGCGACCTTACGTCCTAAATATATTTGCCTGATGTTCTGTGAGTTTGAACCTTACGGCTTAAAGCCTGTAAGGGCCAAAATCACAAACGTGCACGCATTTATGTGTGATACCTTTTTTCAAGTGCTACCCAAACTGTGCAGATCAAAAGCTATTCGTGCCATGACCGCAGGCATTTGTAAGCATCTTTAGCAACAGTTCTAGTGACCTGTTTCATATGGGGTTGAGTGGGTGGGGGGGGGGGGGGAGAGAGAGAGAGAGAGATGATGATGATGATGATGATGATGATGATGATGACGATGATGGTGATGATGAAATGTTTTTATTCGGGATAAAGTTTTAGGCATGCGAATGCCTCTCTCTTACAAACTGTCCTGCTACTCTACACACATACATAAAGCAACACAGTAAAATATTTTTTAAAAAAAACAAACAAACAAACATAGTATCAAGAACATTCAAGTGAACGAAAAGCATGAGAGAGAGAGAGAGAGAGAGAGAGAGAGAGAGAGAGAGAGAGAGAGAGAGAGAGAGAGAGAGAGAGAGAGAGAGAGAGAGAGAGAGAGAGAGAGAGAGAGAGAGAGAGAGAGAGAAGAACGTTTAAAAGTTCATAAAGTACCAACCAACCCTTCGCACCTGCAGGCAGAACAGAACCTCACGAGCCCGTGCCTCAGCCTGAGAGCTCCTGAATACGATTGTGTGCTGGTCTGTAATTACAGACCGGCACACATAAAATAATCCTCTAGTTGAAAGGGATTGGCCCTTTAACTAACCCCTTATTCACCATAACGTACGATACGTTTTACCATGATTGTTCAAGAGTGGCGCCAGAACAGCTTGGCGCCCGGAGGCGCCAAGCTGTTCTGGCCCCACCCTTGAACAATCATGGTCAATCTATCTCTTGAATTGTAATGTAGCCTTCACAAGACAACTCACATATCTGGGGGAAAAAAATCAATCTCAGGTGTTTAATGTACAAATTCATATAGTCCTGTATGTGGGAGTTGATCGTCAAACCAAGAATGGAAAAATAAAGATTGAAACAGTCTCCGTTTATTCAAGCATCAGCGAGCAAATATTGGATCGCTGTCACCTGAAACGACCTACAATAGATTTAGAACGCGTCCAAATCACCCACACGATTCATTTTAACAACTCGGTCACACCACTCACAGTAAGTGCTCTCGGGAGATAGACTAAGCCACGCAGGAATACCGCACAAAAGACCATTTCAATGCCGTCAAACAGATATAGACCTAAACGAGCTCCATGGGAAATGGCCTGTGTCATACAGATAGGCATGCTCTGATTCATGCAGATCATACAAAAGTTATAGGACTTCCTGGCAAACTCCAGGTCGTTTGACATCGGAGCGCACGATGTGTTTCGCAAAGAGCTACTTAAAACATATATCATTCAGTGACAGTTGATCTAATACGATTTACTTTTAACACTAAACTCGAACAATGTGTCAGTTTTGCAGTACTGTCGTAAAAGTTCGGATTTTGTAAAAAATTAAATGGCTGATTTTACATCCCTAAATGTTCCCCGAATATATGCAGCCCAGAATAAGAAAGATCCAGTTTTCACGTGAACTGGCCAAAGTTTTCAAACCTGAAACAGCGCAGGCATACAATATGAAGGTATTGAAAATGGCTTTTTCTTGTCTTTTCCACCGATTTTTTTTTTAAACTGCAGAGCAAGGTCGACAAACCACACGAGTTTAGTATAATAATAATAATAATAATCCATATGAGGTCAACTGGCACTAAATGATATTTGTTCTTAACCCTTTCAACGCCATGGGCTCTTTTCTCGAATTTTGGAAGTGTTACTTAACGACTATGTACCACTTACAGGATGTTGGCACTAAAAGGGTTAAAGTAGTACAGAGAAGTCCTTCTTTGCGGAAATATTTGGCAAAAAAAACTTTGTGCGCCCCGATGTCAAACGGCCTATATAAAATGTGTGTAACACCGAGGTCGCGGGTTCCCTCATACTAGACCGCTCTTTAGCGCGAGAGGCGACAAAGCGCAGTGGGCTGGACAAGACCGTGCAGCGCGTCACTGTTATGGGCGATCAGGTCTGCGAGCAGGAAAACTTTACAGAAACAAACTATATCCGTGAAATCGCCCAGCATATTATGCAGAGTTTACATGAATAAAACGTATCTACTGTCATTATATCAAAGTTGAATAATTATATAACTATTGAAACGCCATGGTAGGGCATTTTCCGAAGCCATTGTGACCAGCTACATTGCCATTATGCAGTTTTAATGCATGTTGAGTGATCTTTTTTTTTTCAGCATTATTTCTACAAATATCGAAAACAAAGTTGAATTGTAACAGCTGTATGACCCGGCAGCAATCGTCGCAGGTTTTTTTTTTGTCAATTGGAGCTTACATTTTGCCGGATATTATGCGTGATTCACAGCAAAACAGTTGTCGGCTAAGCGTAACAGCTAGCCGAGTTCGGCCTACATTTCGTGTCGTGGCTCACCGAGTCCTGTCTCTGCGCAGTCCCGTAATCTAGCGAGCTATCTCGCGTTACACGGGAACTCACAACCAGCCAATTTAGGATCTTTTCTTTTTTCAGTGACAAAGCTATTTAAATACATTTTGCTGAGGTCGCAAATGATACACGTGCGCAGGACATCAGTGTTCTACGCAAATTGTGTTGTCGCGTCGTCTTGTCTATGACCTATCTTCTAATACGCTAAAGTTTTAACCCCTTCACTGCCGAGAAAAAGTGAAGACGATCCAGTTGCAAGAGACATAGAACCGCATGAGCCCCCGCGAATGCAGGGGCTCATGAGGATCTTTGCCTCTTGCTGAGACCAATCTACACCCATGTTTCTTGGACGGGTGAGGCTGTTCAGGGCCGGACCCAGGGGGGGGGGGTTACCTGGGTTCCGGAACCCCCCCCCTCCCAACTAAAAAAAAAAAAAAAAAAAAAAAAAAAAAAAAAAAAAAAAAAAAAAAAAAAGAACAGTGAATTTTTTTTATGCAAAGGGAGTTCCAAAGTTTTATTATTTTTTTATTGTTTTTAAAACATTGCAGTTTTTAGTCACTTTTGATCCAAGGCACAAAGAGTTATTTATAGACAATTCAACGGAAATCCATTTCAAGGGATCCGTTTAAACGTCCAAAACGTTTTCCCGTTGAAACAACCAAGTAACCCAACCCCTAACCCTAAATTAGTAAATGCAGCCATATTTTCTTGTTCTGGCCACAAGCCTCTTCCAGCGCCTTCACCTTGATACAGCCCTAATCCCCCAAAAACGACTTTTTAGAAAGATTAATTAAGACGCTAAGTTGATAATTATGATAATTCGTTGTAACGAACATCCGTTGAAACGACCATCATTGAATCGTCCAAAAACATCGTTGAAATGGATTTCCGTTGAATCGACCAGGTACCCAAAAGAGTTGCTTTCCTTCAGTGCATGTCTTTCCGAGAAAGATCAGTGAAAAGACGTCTGACGTCATTAAGGTTTGTGGGGGGAAGTTTAAATCTAGATCTATTTTCTTTGGTAACACTTCACTTTTGCTGTCTCCTCGAAAATGCCGAAACTGAAAAAAAACAGATGCTGATGGCAGTAGGCGACTGTCATGCTGGTTTTCATCAAGCTCCATTTCAGAAGGTGGGTACATTTTAAAATCCAATTTTGTCTCATAAAAGAAATGTAGTCAGTAGAACTAGGTAAAATTCACCCATTCCGAATTCGATTCAAATGAGCACGTGGCGATGGAGCCGGTACTTCCTTCCTGTGAGTGTAGCCTATGCTGTAGGAGCTGATACTAGCTGCATATAATGAATATCATAGATATAAAACAGCCCCACTTATTAAAATACCAAAACAGGTAACAATTAAAGTAATGCATAGCCTAAAATTTATTTCACAAAGTATTATGATATATAACTTTAAAAATGTCAATTTAAAGAATAAAGATATCGGCATCAATGATCAATATTGCTTTTATATTTATAAAAAAAATCTTTTGGACGGCAAAATATCGTTTTCAATAACAAAACCAAGGGCTAAGTTATAAGGTATCGTTTTCACTAGTGCAGCTTACTAGCTATGTATTGTGACGTAAATCTCTTCGGAGAGCAGAACAGAACCGTCTTGATGGCTGACTATGGAAACCATAGCCTATCTGACACCACTTTGACAGCGTCGCCATCAATTGTGACGGCAACATAGCCTTTCCGGGTGCGAAACCGTCATGACGACTTCGGTTTTTGGAACGACAAGAAGCCATCATGACGGCATCCCAACCACTGCCTTTTTCACATAATAAAATGGAAAATAAAAATGTGCTGAAATTTTGCCAACTGCTGAAAATCAGCAAATTTGTTAACAGTTCCTATGCCTGTGAACAGCGTGCTACAAAATAAGATTATTCACCCTTAGGCCTTTTGTTGATGAAATTTAAAATAAGCTAAGAACTAATCAGAAAACCACTGTTTTTTTTATATTAAATTATTATTATAAAATTGTAGTAGACGTGTTAACACCTGCAATGCATAATCATATATAAGATGTTGAAAAGACAGTTCTATTTTATTTTACATTTTTGTTGTTGCTTTTAGGATAATTTCATGTTTTAATTTTTATGTTATGTCTTTGTTTTTGTTTTTTTGTTTTTTTTCTTTTTGTTTGTTGTTGTTGAGTAAATTGTAAAGCGCTTAGAGCTGTTTACAGGTAAGTGCTATATAAGAAAACCTTTAATAATAATAATAATAATAATAATAATAATAATAATAATAATAATAATAATAATAAAAGTTGTTTTTCTAAACGGCAGATGATGCAGTTCCTCGAAAGAGACAAAAATCAACCCAAAGTGAGACCACTGGCAGTGGAGTTCGAAACAGTGACATGGGAACAAGTAAAAGCAGTGTTGGTGAGTAATTTACTGCCCCGCCCCCCCCCCCCCCCCCCTCTCAAAAAAAAAAATTAAATTAAATACAACCTGAAATTGATACGTGATTGAGTGTTTCAATTTAATAATTAATATTAAACAAAATGACTGGTGTGTTCCATTGGCTATCATTAGCCTAAGAAGACTCTAACGAGTCATAAGGTAGCAAAGATTTTGTCCATCATTTGGGGGGAGGGGTCTAAAAAGAAAAGCTGTTATTTCAGATCATAAATATATATCTAAGCTTGACTGAAGTGTGTAAACGAAGACATATATATGCTTTAAATGTAATTATCTTGTTGCAGGTCTCTCTCTCTCTCTCTCTCTCTCTCTCTCTCCGTCTCTCTCTCTCTCTCTCTCTCTCTCTCTCTCTCTCTCTCCCTCTCTCTCTCTCTCTCTCTCTCTCTGATCTCTCTCTCTCTCTCTCTCTCTCTCACTCTCTCTCTCTCTCTCTCTCTCTCTCTCTCTCTCTCTATCAGTATGTGTGACTCTGTGTGTGTGTGTGTGTGTGTGTGTGCGCGTGCGTGCATGCTGTGTGTGTGTGTATGTGTGTGTGTGTCGACGTGAGAGAGAGAGAGGGGGGGGGGGGGGAGATAGCACCTGCATACATATTTGCCCTTGCTGTATGAACTTTAATGTACTTAATGATTCTTTGTTTATTGCTTTACTTTGTATTTTTACTCATTTTATATTTTTGTGCGTACGCGTATGCGGGTAGGAATGTCTGGAGTGCGTGTCCGAGAGCGTGTGTTTGTTTTTGTGCGTATGTGCCTGAGTGCGTGCATGTGTAAGTGTGTGTGTGTGTGTGTGTGTGTGTGTGAGTGTTCGTGCGTGTGTGCATGCGTACTGAATTGCGGTGTACATGAGTGTGTGTGTGTGCGTGCGTGCATGCGCGAGTTGTGATGTGCATGCGTGCGTACCTGAGTGCGTGTGTGGGTATGTGTGTGTGTATGTGCGTGGTGCGTGCGTGCGTGCGTAAGCGAATGCAGCAGTGCATGCAGCAGTGTGTGGTATGTGTATGTTTACATGTCTATGTCACTTATATAGTAGATGTAGCAACGGCAAGTTTGAAAACTGGTCCTGTTACCAATAACTTCTACCGTTGGAAAATAAAGGTTCATTGTTCATTGTTCATTGTTCTCTCTCTCTCTCTCTCTCTCTCTCTCTCTCTCTCTCTCTCTCTCTCTCTCTCTTCTCTCTCTCTCTCTCTCTCTCTCTCTTCTCTCTCTCTCTCTCTCTCACAGGTACACACACAATCGTTTTAGTATTTCAGACTTCTCATAGACCCAACTTTTATTTGTATTTCAGACTCCTCCTCAAGCATTGATCAGCCTGCCAGGGGCCTGCTTTCTGAATCCTCTGCCATGCCAATGACCAACCAGCCTGATGTGAGCCTGCTTTCTGACTCCTCTTCAGATTTCTCCTCTCAGATCACCAGCAACAAAAAATATCAATTTTGGTGAAGTTTTTCAAGAAACACACGCGAGTCGTTTCACTGTCAAGCCGTGACAAGGAGCATCTTCTAAGGCAACACTGGAGACCATCACCTGGTTTTCAGTTTCCAACAACAGTGATAAACAACAAGAACCGAAAATTTCAGCATGAGTGGTTGCAAAAGTACTCCTGGCTTGTGTATTCTCCTTTCGAGGATGGGGCTTACTGCAAGTATTGCCTATTATTTGCAAAGTCTACTGAAAACCTGGGCAAGTTTGTGAAGACGCCATGCAAGAACTGGAATAAAGCCTGTGATCAGATCAAAAAGCACTCGTTATTACAATACCACAAAGATGCAATGGCAAATGGAGAGCAGTTTTTGACAATCATGGATAAACCAGAGCAGAGCATCGCCAGTGAAATCAATCAGAAAAATGCAGAAAACATCGCTGCAAATCGACAAGTTCTGACAAGCCTCTTCAGGATTGTTGAAGTGTGTGGAAGACAGGGGTTAGCTCTGAGGGGCAACTGTGATGATGGCATTCTTCAGAGTGAGAACAGAAGCAATTTCAATGCCCTTTTGAATCTGTGCATCAATGCAGGAGATGAAACTCTCCGGAAACATCTAGATTACATGCGATAAGAAGGCCACATACATTTCAAAAAGTACACAAAACAGACTGATAGAGGTTCTTGGTGATCAGATCCGCAACAAGATTCTTGCAGAAATTATTGCAGCAAAACAGTTTACCGTGCTTGCTGACGAAGTCACAGACAGCTCAAACTGGGAACAACTTTCAATTATATTGAGATTCGTCGATGGAAGTCTGAAAGTTCGTGAAGAGTTCCTGGCTTTTGTCCAGTGCAGAGATACCACAGGTGAAACACTTTACAACAAGATTGTTGAGTGTCTGGGCTTGTGGGGGCTTGATTTCAACAATGTTAGAGGACAAGGTTATGACGGGGCCGCAAACATGGCAGGAAAGTTTAAAGGAGTGCAGGCACGTTTTCAAGCAAGGAACAACAAAGCACTGTACTTTCACTGTGCTTCCCATAGCTTGAGTCTCTGCATTGTAAAAGCATGCGGCTTGCCTGCAGTGAAGAACATGATGGGAGCACTGAGGGAACTGTCACTGTTTTTCTCAAACTCTCCAAAGAGACAACGAAAACTTGAAGATACCATCGAAGCATCTCAGCCTGACACGACAAAGACAAAGCTTGTTGATCTGTGCAGAACAAGATGGGTAGAAAAACATGAAGCACTGGAGGTTTACACATCTCTCTTCCTGGTTGTTCACGACTGTTTGGGACAAATGTGTGAAGACAGTGACAATTGGGACAGTGAGACATTGACCAAGGCAACTGGCTTTCTCCACACCTTGAGCAGCAGTGTTTTCCTCGTTGCATTCGTTGTCGTCCGCAATTGTTTGCGTTACTTAAAACCCTTGACAGTGAAGCTCCAGAAAAGAACAAAAGATGTTGTCGATGCCTACAGGGAAATCAAAGAGGTCAGTAACTGCATGTCTTCTATTAGAAGAGATGTCGACACAGCGTTCGTTGCCTGGTTTGGTGACAGTCAGCAAAATGGCAAATGCTTTGACAACTGATGTTGTTGTTCCTCGTCAAGCATCCCGCCAGACTCTCCGTGACAACCAACCTGCGGCCACTCCAGAAGAATATTTCAAGATTAGCATTGCCATTCCTT